>PITA01001750.1:0-62636 GCA_004023965.1 Spilogale gracilis
CTCAGGAAAGCCTGCTTCTCCCTCTCTCACTCCCCTTGCCTGTCGCTCAACCAACTCTCTGGCTGTGTCTCACTCTGTCAAATAAATAAATAAAATCTTTAAAAAAAAAAAAAAAAAAAAAAAAAAAAAAAAAAAAAAAAAAAAAAAAAAAAAAAAAAAAAAAAAAAAAAAAAAAAAAAAAAAAAAAAAAAAAAAAAAAAAAAAAAAAAAAAAGAACTTATATAACTCAACGCCAAAAAAACAAGCAAACCCAAAACAAATAATCTGATTTAAAAGATGAACAGAGAAAGTGAATAGACATTTTTTTTCCAAAGAGAAGACATGGGTGGCCAACAGACACATGAAAAGATGTTTAATGTTACTTGTCAAGGAAATGCAAATCGAAATCACAACAAGATACATTATATCTGTCAAAATTGCTAGAATGTAAAAGACAAGAAATAACAAATGTTGGTGAGGATGTAAAGAAAAATGAACCCTTGTACACCGTTTGTGAAAATAAAAATTCATATATAGTCACTGTGGAAAACATTAGAGATTCCTCAAAAAATTAAAAATAGAAATACCATATAATGCAGGAATTCCAGTACTGGGCATTTACCCATAGAAAATAAAAACACACGGTGCCTGGGTGGCTCAGTCATTAAGAGTCTGCCTTGGGCTTGGGTGATGATCCCGGAGTCCCAGGAGTCCCAGGATGGAGCCCCCCATTGGGCTCCCTGCTCTGTGGGAAGCCTGCTTCTTCCTCTCTCATTACCCCTGCTTGTATACCCTCTCTAGCTGTGTTTCTCTCTGTCAAATAAATATTTAAAAAAAAGAAAAGAAAAACACTAATCTAAAAATATATAGGCACCCCTATGTTTACTGCAGCATTATTTACAATAGATTAGATGTGGAAGCAAAGCAATTGTCCATCAGTAGATGAAAGGATAAGATGTGTATGTATACAATAGAATATTACCCCACCATAGGAAAGAATGAGATACTTTGATTTGTAACAACATGGATAGACCTAGAGTTATAAAGTAAGAAAAATAAATCAAAGAAAAACAAATACCATATGATTTCACTTGTATGTGGAATTTAAGAAACAGAACAAAGAAAAGAAAAAGATGAAAAAAACAGACTCTCATATGCAGAAAACAAACTGGTGGCTGTCAGAGGGGAGGTAGATAGACAAAGGGGTAAAATACATAAGGGATCAAGAGTACACTTTTCTTCATGAGCAATGGGTAATGTATAGAATTACTGAATTATTTTACTGAATATTTGAAATATTGAAACATATTGAAAAATTGTAGATAATATTGAAATATTATATATTCAATAATATTGAAATATATTTAAATATTGAATTATTATATAACACTGTATGTTAATACTTTGAAAAAATAAAAAAAATACACTGTGCAAACACAGCTACAATAGCTTATACTTGCTGAGGAACATCTTATTAAATACTTTTCTGTTTTAATAAAAGCACCCCTGAAAGAAAGAAAGAAAGAAAGAAAGAAAGAAAGAGAGAAAGAGAGAAAGAGAGAAAGAGAGAAAGAGAGAGAGAAAGAGAGAAAGAGAGAAAGAGAGAAAGAGAGAAAGAGAGAAAGAGAGAAAGAAAGGAAGGAAGGAAGGAAGGAAGGAAGGAAGGAAGGAAGGAAGGAAGGAAGGAAGGAAGGAATAAGAAAGAAAGAAAGAAAACGTTGAAGAACACAGGTGGCTAACTCAGTCTTCCCCTGTGGTTAGGCTTGGCTTCAGCCTGCCCCCCGTGGGCCTCCATAGCAGGATTCACAGCAGCTCTGCTGCCTACATTTAACTTTGTCTGAGGGCTGGAGGTGGTGGTTCTTCTCACTGTGCTATCATGTGTGAGATCTGACTTCCTTGATAGCTTCTTAGAAGGTTCATAAATACGGGTATACAAAAACAAAACAAAACAAAACAAAAACAACAAAAAATAAAAAACCTTTCCTTTTTGTTTTTTTTTTAAAGATTTTATTCGCTTGAGAGAGAGACAGAGAGAGCACAAGCTGGGGGAGAGGCAAAGGGAGGGGGAGAAGCAGGCTTCCCAGCTTCCCATTGAGCTGGGAGCCCCACCTGGGGCTCAATCCCAAACCTGGGTACATGACCTGAGCCAAAGACAGATGCTTAACCATCTGAGCCACCCAGGCACCCGAAAACCCCTTCCATTTTAAGTACTAGTTTTAATAATAGAATCTCTAAGAAGTTATATAAATTACAAACTATTTTAATCAGTTTTTTTTTTTTTTAAGATTTTACTTCTTTATTTGACAGAGAGAGATAGTGAGAGATGAAATACAAGCAGGAGCAGTGGAAAAGGGAGAAACAGACTCTGCACTGATCAGGGAGCCCGATGTCCGACTCGATCCCAAGACCCTGAGATCATGACCTGAGCCGAAAGCAGATGCTTAATGACTGAGCCACCCAGTCTCTCCTATTTTAATCAGTTTTGAAGGAATTATGCATTTACCCTTTAATCCAATCACAAGACATGTTAAGAATACGTTAAGTGGAAAACCTTATTTTTGTAGGAACTCTTCTAAATATTGGTAAAATATGATCCGTAAATAAGACTTAGTCCCTACCTTCTTTTAACCTTTGACTCAGGTTTAGGGAAGAAAACAAACAATTAGTAAGATAGTAAAAATGTGTATAGCACAATAATTCTTGTTAAAAGGAAAGTACACCATGGTGATATCTGGGCATAAGGGTTAGATTAAAACTTGCTGGAAACAGTGAAACTACACTGAATGCTAAAGGCAAATTAAGACTTAGCATGGACAAGTGTTACACTCACTAATTTCTTTATTCAATAAGAGTTTATAAATACATGTTTTTTTCTAATAAAATAGGGGCAAAAAAAGAATCTCTTAAAGACTACATTCTATTGGGTGGAGGACACACACACAAAAAAAGCAAACAAGTAAAACATATAATAAGTTAGGTGGTAAAGGCTATGGAGAAAAATAAACTAGGGAAAGTACGCAGTCAGTGCCAAGGTGAAAGTGATGGTCAGTTTTGAACAGTTTGGTCAAGAAAATTTTCATTGGAGAGGTTGTATTTGAGCAAATATTTAAGAGGTGAGACCTATAAAAATATTTGAGACAGAGACATTCAGGGCAGAAAAGATAGCAAATTCAGAGTTCCAAAGGTATTTCAAACAAACCTCAAGCACCAGCAAGGAATCTAGTAGAGAGAAACAGAGGTCAAGAAGGAGGATACTGGAGATAGCAAAAGGAAGAAAGAAAGAGCCAGATCATTTGGAGCAAATGGAGTTGGTAATTTAAATCTGTGACACTAAGATCACCAGGAGATTCAGTATGTATAATATAAGAGATTACCAAGGACTAAGCCTGGAGCATTCCTATGTTATTACAGTTAAAGAAATGAGAGACATCCCACGGAGATTGAGGAACAGAATGATGAGAAGGAAAGAAAACAAGGCAAGCACATTCCTCAAAAAGCCAATGAAGATGTTTCAAAGAGAAGAAATGGCAATTTTGATGAATTCTACCAAAAGGTCAATTCTACCAAAGGGATTTGATATGAGGATTTATTATTGAATATAGCAAAATGGAGGTCATTGGTAACTTTGAAAATGCTGGGCATAATGAAGACATAGGGATAAAATAAGATGTGAGAAGAAGAACCCAGGCAGCTTTTGGGGGGAGGGGAGATTTGATGTAAAGAGGAAGAGGTAATTGGAACGTAGCTAAAGTGGTAAATGCAGTCAGGTCTGATGGGCTTGAGAAATACTCAGTGTAAAGCAAAATCCAGTGATTCATTAGGTAGTGGGGAAATTTGCTGGAGGACTATGCTTGAATAAAAGAAGGGGGGATAGTATAATCTCCTCCAGTTCCATCCACATTGATGCAGAAGTAAGGTATTCATCCTTTCTGATGGCTGAGTAATATTGTATTTTATGTATGAATCACCAGAGAGGGAGACAAACCATGAAAGATTCTGGACTCTGGGAAACAAACTGAGGGTTACAAAAGGGAGGGGGGTGGGGGTTTGAGGCAGCCAAATGATGGGTATTAAGGAGGGCACATGTTGTGATGAGCACTGGGTATTATATGCAACTAATGAATAGCTGAACGCTACTGCAAAAACTAATATGTTGGTTAGCTGAAGATAACAAAAAATAAATAAATAATAAAAATAAATAAATAAAAATAAGTAAGATCTTTTAAAAAGTTTTAAAAAAGAAAAAGAAGGGGGATAGGATCCAGTAAACAAATAAAAGTTTTGGCTTAGTCGAGGAAATACCTTGCAGGTGTGTCTCTCAGGGAAACTAACATAAACAGGAACTTAGTTCCCAGTGAGAACACTGGTAATGGTTGAAGGTAGATAATGTGAACAAGGCAGTAAATTTTGGAAGGATAAGTGTGGGGGCTTGGACCCTTCTCCACTTTGGCAAGTAAAGATGTGGAAACCAAGTGCTCGGAAGCCAATGTTGGCGTGCCTCTGAGAAGAGGGAGATGGCCCTTAAGAAATGCTGTCAGAAGTTTGGAGATTCAGGATGAGAAAGTCTTATTTCCAGCATGCAGGAATCTCTGTAGACTCCTGCTGATGGAGGCAAAAATTCCAGAGAGATATCAAAAAAAGTAGGAATATTTGCTGGTAAAAACAAAACAAAACAAAAAACCTAAACCTTAAGAGGAACAACAACATGGGAATTAATATGGCTGATCCTAAATTCAATGAGGAAAGTGACATGAAAATGAGATAAAGTTAAAGTAACTATCAGTGAGAAGAACATGAAGGAACTTGGAGCACGTTTTAAACACGTGGACTTCTTCCTAATGAAACTGGGAGAAGAGCTATTAAAGAGATTCAAACAGAAGTTGCCATGGAAAGATTGCACTGTTTGAAGACATATCTCACCTACAGTATGGATAATGGATTGGAGACATAGGAGGGCTTTATGTAGTTTCATTTAACTAAACTAAAATTTTTTATTTGAAAATGTGTTTTTAAAATCATTCCAGGAAAGATCAAAACATGAAACATGATTAGTTCATCATAAGAGTAGAGTTAAGGATGTTACACATAGGGTCCTTCCCTTTTGAAAACTGTATGCCCATTTCCTCCTATTTCCTTTACCTATACTTTTAAAGGTTGAGCTCAGGAATTATTTCCCCTTTGGACTTCTTCTCAGACTGCCAAATTTCTTTTCTCTTCTACCAGAGTAAACAGTGTCATGAATGTTATTGAATAAATAATTCAAACATTTTCCTTCTCTCCAGAACCTAAACTCCTCAAAATAAAACTTTATTTTACAAAATAAGTATTTATTTTTGAATATCAGTGTCTCAAACAAGGTTTTATACTTAGAACTAAGGGATAAACTTAATTTTTATTAATTTTACACAGTATGCATGCTTTATGGTTTTTTTTTTACATTATATATGCAAATCTCTGGCTTCCCATTAGTGATAAAAAGGAAGGAAAATCTATATGTCCCCTTTAAAGAATGTAAAAGTCAGTCCTATTATATATTTAGTGTGTGTATATCCTCATGTATTCCTCTTCTGCTGATGAAAGACAAAAGCAGCATTGAAACACATTAGTGATTTCTTTTAGACACATATCTCAACTGACATTAGCACTTCGTCAGCTAAAAAACTTTGATTCAAAATGTTTTCTCAAATAAATATTTGATTATATATGTGTGTGTGTATAAAATTTCCTGTGAGGCCTTTATCACAAACGAGTATATTCTATAGAGTTGTTTAGAAAGTTTCTCTCTCTTTTTTTTTTTTTTAAGATCTTATTTATTTGACAGAGAGACACACAAAGAGAGAGGGAACAGGAGCAGGGGGAGTGAGAAGCAGGCCTCCACTGAGCAGGGAGCCTGATGCAGGGCTGATCCCAGGATCCTGGGACACGACCTATGCTGAAGGTGGACACTTAACAACTGACCCCCCCAGGAGCCCCTAGAAAGTTTCTTTTAAGGTGAAGTTTAGTCAACAAACAATAGCCAAAAAGATTCTTAGTTTTTAATCTTTCAGTCCTCTGGAGTCCAAGATTGGTAAAAGTTCTATTAACAGTGTTTTAAAAATCTTTCAAAGTCACTCCTTGTTGGCATAGCCCACTTTAAGTATTTGCATATAGATTTTAACTCACTGTCTTTTACTTTCAAAAAATTTACTTTCATTTAGCAAGTCACTAGATTTGACTCCTTACCCCATAATGTGTCATCCATGAAAAAGTCATTTTTTTAATGAGTCCATGACAAAAATGTTGTTTCTAAAGAAAAAATAAAAATAAAAAAAGGAAAGGATCACTTCTTCAAGGCAAGACACTGCAAAAAGAACATGATTCACGTTTCTTTCTCAAACAATAAAAAAAAGTAGAACTATATGAAACAATGGTTTTCAATACATTGGCTATCATCCAACAAAGGATGGTTATTCCTAAGAAACAGGACCCAAAAGACCCAAACAGGTAGCCCTGTAAAGAGCTGCAACTCACTGTTTTAACAGAATTTCTAGGTCATGACATAGATAAGAAGAATCCATGTGGACTGATGGAGTTCTTTAGTTGAGAGTCTAAGATGACTAGAACAGAGAAACACAGAACAACAGCAACAAAATGAACAGAAAGAGAAATCCAAAGATCTGCAGTGGGTCTCACTTAAGTACTCAACAGAGTACTGGTCAACACACGAAGTGAGTAAACTACCAAAGACCAAGTAAAGTTATCACCTGAAATGAGCAAATAGTAGTTAATATTCCCAACAGGCCAGTCATACTGAAAAACATAAAAATGTGCAGGGCATTGGATAAAACTTGACACATTATCAGGAAGAAAATCAGCTTTAGTCTATATGCTGCTCTATTCCTGTCTAACATATTTTAAAATCAAGAACAGAAGGAATCAACTATTTCCAAGTAATTTAACTGCATCTTAGAGCAAAGCTCAAATATACTTATAGAAATACCAAAATACCCAATCAAAAGATGAAATTCAAAATGCATGACATTGAATCAAAATTACTGGTCAGCAAAGAAGGAAAATATAAACCATAATGAAGAGAAAGAATTAATCAAAACAATCCATAACTGACACAGCTATTAGAATTAGTAGCAAAAGACATTAAACAGATATTAAAATATATTCCATATGTTCAAAAATTAGCAGAAATATTGAGAAACCATGAGAGACTGTGGACTCTGAGAAACACACTGAGGGTTTTAGAGGGAAGTGGGGGGTGGATGGGTGAGGCTGGTGGTGGGTACTAAAGAGGGCACATATTGCATGGAGCACAGGGTGTTGTATGTAAACAAAGAATCTTGGAACACTGCATCAAAAACTGATGTATTTTATGGTGACTAACATAACACAATAAAAAAGTAAAAAATAATAAAAAGTAAAAAAATAAAATAAAAAAGTAAAAAATAATAAAATAAAATTTTTATAAAAATAAAAAAATAAGAAATATTGAATAAGAAAGAAAAGAGACTCAAATAGAATTTCTAGAAATGAAAACTACAATGTCTGAGAGGAAAAATATACTGGATGGAATTACAAGAGATTAAATATCACATAAGAAAATGCAATAAACATGAAGGTATAAAAACAGATTTGATACAACATGAAATATATATATACAAGGGAAGAAAAATGATCAAAGGATCATTGTGCTATTGGACAACTTCAAGACATATAAAATATACACAAAAAGAGAAGACAGGAAAGAATAGGAAAAAAAGAGGGATGCCTGTGTGGCTCAGTCAATTAAGCATCCAACTCTTGGTTTAGGCTCAGGTTATAATCTCAGAGTTGTGAGATCAAGCCCACATAGGGCTCCATGCTGGGCTTGGAGCCTGCTTAAGATTCTCCCTCTCCTTTACCCCTCCTCTGTTCTCGCTCTCTCTGCCCCTCTAAAAAATATAACAACAACAGCAACAGCAACAACAACAACAACAACAACATCTATGTGGGGAAAAGAAGAAATACTGGTTGAAATCAGGTAATGTTTGGAAACTGTTGACTATTCTAGGTCTTTTGCATTTTGTTATGAATTTTAAAATTAAGTTCTCAGTTTCTATAAAAATGCTTCCTAGGATTTTGATTGGGATTGCATTGACTCTATATATCAAATTTGGAAATTGGCATCTTCTTTCTATTTGGTTTTCTAATAAATGAATGCAGTTTTTCTCTTCATTTAGGTCATCTTCAACAATGGTTTGTAGTTCAATGTTTGTACGGTCATACCCGTACTTTGTTAGATTTAGTCTGAAGTATTTCAGGTTTTTTAAAGGTATCATAAAAGTTAGTGATTATTTAATTTTGATTTCTAAGAGTGTCTTGCTAATATATTTAAATATAATTAATTTTTATATATTGATCATATACTCTCCAACCTTGCTAAACACACTTGTTAATTTTTACAGCATTTTTGTCGATTCCATTGAATTTTCAACATAGATGATAGTATAAGAAAGACAGTTTTACTTCTTCAATTTAGATAACATGTTTAGAACTCAAAGGCAGACACACACAGAGGGAAGATGATGTGAAGGCAGGGAAAACACCATCTATGAGTCAAGGAGCACCTGAAGCCACCAGAAGCTAAGAGAGAGGCATATATCAATTTCTTCCTTCACAGCCCTCTGAAGAAACCAACCCTGCTGACACCTTGATTTCATATTTCTAGCTCCCAGGACTGTGATACAATAAATTTCTGTTATTTAAGGCACCCAGCTTGTGGTACTTTGTTCTGGCAGCTCCAGGAAACTAATGCCCTTTATCTAGTTGAGGAAATTCTTTTATGCCATCACTTTGCTGAAAGATTTATCAAAAATGGATCTTGGATTTCCCCATTTATTAAGTTGAGCATATGGTATTCTTTATATTCTATAATCATTTAAGTGTATTAACTTATTTTTAAATGTCATCCCAAATTGTACTCTGAGGGAATATATCATTCAGTTATTATGTATTTTCCTTTTTATGTATTATTGAATTAAATTTGCTAAAATTGTGTTTCCTACATGCACAGTATGTCCTATAGTTCTTAAATATCTCAACACTTTTATAAGAACTACAGGAGAAAAAAAACTGCTAAATCAAAAATATTTTTGCATAGCTGAAATGTATTAATGTCTATACATGTGTGAGAAATTGTGCACTTACAGGAAGGATTGGAAGGCATAGATCTGGTAATGCTAGCATGTGTAAGATAGTCTGAGCCCCAGGAGAATCCAGTGAGGAAATACTGATGAAATTGTTAGGTAATTTATTCCAGAAAAGGATTTTAGTCCTATTTCTTTTATTATTTGTTACTATATTAAATAGTCATATTTATTTCATTTCATCTACAAATGATTTGGCTCACCTTAAGGCTCACAGCCTAGATCTCATGACTTTAACAAAGAAAGGCAATCTTAGAAAACTGTAGAAAAAGTGAAAGAAAAAATTTCTGTACTATGATATTTAAAAAATAGACCAGGATTCAAAGATGAAAGCTGGCATAGCTTGGACATTTGTCAGACAATAGCTTAAACATTCATCAGGACTCACTTTAGTAAAAGTATGACTTTATTGTAAAGGAGAGGGTCATCCAAAACATCCAACACTCTTACAAGAACAAATTACACAGGACTGAATTGGCTAATGAGTGAAAAGCAGTTGTGATAATTTGTTTCAGTATAATGTTTGTATTATTTCTTAATGTTCTGTTTTCCAATGGACATAAGAAAAGCTCCTCTTTCTGTTTTCAACTGTCAGTTTAATTTACAACGTCTTTTCAACTGAAATTAAAGCTTTTAAATAGTACCTATTCTCATCGATAATTCAGAAACAGATTACTTAGGAACCTTTGTAAAGATTTTTCCCTTAAAATCCTTCTGTGTAAACATCATTTTTTTTATTTCTTTAATTGATCCTATAATATAAAATCAACCATTTTAAAGGGTACAATTAAATGACACTTGGTGTGTTTGCACTATTTTTTACAACCACTATCCATATCTAGCTCCAAATTATTTTTTATTCCTCAAAAAAGGAAATTCTGTACCCTTCAAGTCATGATTCCCTATTTCTCTTCCTCCTAGCCACTGGCGATTGCCAATCTACTTTCTCTATATATGGATTTACCTATTCTTCATATTTTATATAATATGTGATCTTTTATGTATGCATGTCCTCTTTTACTTAGCATAATAATTTTGAGTTTTCTTCATATTGTATTATGTGTCACTGCTTCATCAATTTTTAAGTCTGCGTATCATGTACATTGTATGGATATGCCACATTTTATTTATATATTTTTACATTGATGGACACCTGAGTGTTTTCTATCTTTTGGCTATTGTAAACAGTACTGTGAGACATTGAATGTTATATAAATACTATTTTTGTTTGAATGAGAAAATCTGCTATAATGCAAGAAGGACAATATATGTACATGTTCTTTAATAGAAATTATTTTGTTTTCTTTCATTCAAAATTTTAGATAATCTATTTGAAATTGTGGCATATTTAGGAAGAAAATATCATCCATACTGCTTAATAGTTGTATAAACAAGGCCATAGGGGACCATTATTGGTGGTTATGCTGAAAGGACGCTTTATCTGGTGAAGGGAGTCCCTAGGGCCTATTTTAAACTTCTTGGACTTAAGGTAAAAAGTATATTGTTACTGAGGAAATTTATAGGGCAGAGAGGAGAGTATGCAGTCTGTGAATGGAATTATGATATGACTGAATGTGAGAGCAAATAAAAGAATGAATAGAGAAGATATAGCCAGTCTTGTTTAGGTCATCTCAGAGTTCAGTTTTACATGTGTCTGCTAACATATCTGGTAATATAATATAAAATTCTGCAAGAGGACTACAAACATTTCAACAAAGTGTTTATCGATTTGAAAAAAAAAAAAAGCAGGAGGCTGTCCTCACATTTACTATTAGCATTTGGTTTAGAGTAATGAGTATTTCAAAATAGCTACGTTTCTTAAGTCACTGTTATTGAACTCCTTGGTGCTTGACACACAATCGATGCTAGAAGTATTTTTGGCATCAAAACTAATCTGTTAAGTCTTAGGTTTGTATCATTGTAGCAGTTAGTGTCCTATGGCATCTTTAAAAAGTTAAAATACATTTTTTTAAAGATTTTATTTATTTATTTGACAGAGAGAGAGATCACAGCAGGCAGAGAGGCAGACAGAGGGAGAGGAGGAAGCAGGCTCCCCGCTGAGCAGAGAGCCTGACATGGGCCTGGATCCCAAGGCCCTGGGATCATGACCTGAGCTGAAGGCAGAGGCTTTAACCCACTGAGCCACCCAGGCATCCAAAATACATGTTTTTACTAATGAAGACTGTTTGAAAGATTTAACTATAAAGCACCAGTTGGTGATTATTCACATTAGTGAACAAGCTGAATGGCTAATGACAGCATATCAGTAATTTAGTTAAGTTACATAGTACAAGGAAGTTATATTTAGTCATTAACTGTCATCTTACAGTGAAATATTTATTGCTATTCACCATGTACAACTAAGTGAAAGTAGAGCCTTCAAATGATAAACAGAGCTGAAAGACATAAAAAGAAAATGAAATTGCACTATGTGTGCCACATAAGCAAAGTAAAATGGCTAGAAAATATACATGAAGTCACTAGTGTAGTTATCTTAGAGGATTGAATTTGGTGTGCTTCCCATTTTCCTTCTCTTTTATAAGACAATATCTTCCCCAAACATTCACAAGCGATGCCTGTATTTTATTTTAATAAAATATATTTTTATTCTGACTTATATTTTCAAACTGCCTTAGTGAAGGGCACACTGGATTGATCATGTATATAGATACTCAGAGATAGGATTCACTGTCTGTTTTTCATGGACTGCTTATACATTGCAGGAACTTTCCATTTACTTTGGTATTGCTCTATCTGTCTTTCAACGACTTCCATGAAGGAGGGTTCCACTTTAAGTTGAAATGTACTTGATTCATCTTAGAAAAAATTCAAATAGCTATTACATTTTAACAGGTTTCTTTGGTCAAGTATTCATTTGAGGGGTTTCATTGTGCCATAGTCCTATATTTTGTCAGATAGGGAACAAAAGGATTTATTCTTTTAAATGTTCTTTGCCTTTACTATGTATTCTTTTGAGAGCAGACTACTGGACTGAGCACTCCAATCAGGTTCCACGGTAGGAAAAAAAAAAAAGAAAGCAAGAACAAAAGATTAAGAAAAAAATAGAAAAGCTATTATCTTGAAGAACAGGATCCTGGTTGAAGCATTATTGGTTTAATGTCCTTCGCATACACAAAATTCAGTTGAAGACTCAAAGTCAACTTTAATCCTTAGCTAGAAATTCTTAAATATTCTTCCATGGAAGAAAATGACAAAGCCTCACTTTGCAAATACCTATGTAAGAACACACTGTAAGCTCTACCAAAGATCACAGAGTTCAAATCCCAGATCTATTTCTACTAGCAGGCTATGCCACTGGGCAATTTAAGTAACTTCCCTGTGCCCCAGACCCCATATGTAAACTATACATAAATGAAAAAAGTATCCACCTTAGAGGGTTGTGGTAAGGATTAGGTCAGGTAATTCATGTAAGGAATTTAGGATAGTGCCTTGCTCATATCAACACTGAAGAGACACTAGCTACTATTACATTATTATTGTGTTACCAATATTATACAACAGAAGACATTTATCTCCATGGTATCCCTGTTATAGGCACATTAATTATTTTTAACTTATCTACTAAAAACTTATGTGTACAAAATTAAAATATCCTAATTCATTCTATTATCAGAAGACAGTAATAAAACCACTTACTGACATGGGTAAATGAGTTGTTTTCTTTTCAAATATCCCAGACTGCACGCTTTTTATCTATGATCATAGCCAATTCATGATGTTTACCAGAGAGGTAGACCAGAAACTAGAGATTCATAAAGGTAAATGAATCATTATCTGAAAAAACACTTCCAAATATCTTATTGTGCATTTATACAAAGAATGTACTCTTAGGCATCAAAAAAGAATCAAGACACTTGTATTTGACCATTAGTTTACAAGTAATAATTCAAGAGCCTGTAGATATTATTGCTGGAGACATGAATTCTAGAAAATGTCATTACTATTATATATTTTGGTATCTATATACATACACATATGTGAAATACATATATACTTATATATCTATACACACACACACACATATAGGCTTTATTTTCATTTAGATTATTCCTTTAGGATAAACACTAAAATGAAAATTATTGAGTAAAAGCAGAAAAAAATATTATGAGCTTACAGGTTTCTGTTTCCTACCTACTTTTCATAGGGTTGTATTAATTGTACTACAATAGTGTAGGAATAAACATCTTCATGAAACCGTTAACATTTTCATTAGGGGAAAAGATGCTATTTAATAAATGTAAATATGCTATTTAATAAACAAATACACTATCTGATAAAAATGTGCTATTGTAATTCACACTGAAGTCTCAATATACAATTTTGAATAAGGCTGATCATTTTCATAATAGATAATCAAGTATATTTTCTCGTTATTTATCTTAAAGGGTAGTGGCAGGATTATGGAGGGCAGGAGGGAAGAATGGCAAAGGTACATAAGAAAACTTTAGGGGGAAATAAATGGTCATTATCTCCATTGTGGTAATGATTTCACAAACGTAGACATATGTCTGTACTTATCAAATTATATACTCTAAATTAAGGCATTTACTTTAGGTCAGGAACATTAAAAAAGAGGAAAAGGAAGAAAATAAAGAGCATAGCTTCAAAGACAACTACTCTGTCAGTAAATTCAACATTAAAGTAAGGTGGTGGGTGCCTGGGTGGCTCAGTGGGTTAAAGCCTCTGCCTTCAGCTCAGGTCATCTCAGGGTCTTGGGATCAAGGCCCTCATCAGGCTCTCTGCTCCGCAGGGAGCCTGCTTCCTCCTCTCTCTCTCTGCCTGCCTCTCTGCCTACTTGTGATCTCTCTTTTTGTCAAATAAATAAATAAAATCTTAAAAAAAATAAAGTAAGGTGGTAAACAACTGATTATATTAATTTATGGATTCATTTTGTTCTTGATGTCATTGTTGCTTTTAGAATTATATGTCTGAAGGAAGTGAGGGGAACAGCAGAGAAAGCAGACTGAGTAGGACTGGTCCAAGCAAAGATGATGACATCTAGACCTAGGCAGAGGGGATGGAGAGAAATATATATATATATACATATAAAAAAATGTAATATATTATATATAAGTATATATATATAAATATATATTATATAAGAATGTAATATATTATATATAAGTATATATATAGAGAGAAATACACACACATATTGAGAAGACATGCTGATAGAAATTGGTTAGATTTAGAAACCAAATGAACCCGGATGGTGTGGATAGAGAGAAAGAGATCTGGGTCCTTTTAAGAAAAAGATATTGAGGCAGAATAAGAAAATAATCATGTTTTGATTGTCAGTAGTGTGACTGTTAATTCAGCTATGTGTTTCTAAGTACAGAAAATCAATGTGTCTGGAATTATAATTAAAGTCTAAAATGAAATGTATACAAGTTTATGCAGTATAATGCCAAAAGTAATAGGCTAAGCACATCTCATACATAGCCTGCTGCTAATAAGCCCTGAGACTTCATTTTTGGGTACTTATGGATTTTTTTTTTTTTTTTTTTTTTATGTATTTGACAGAGAGAAACACAGCTAGAGAGGGAACATAAGCAGAGGGACTGAGAGAGGGAGAAGCAGGCTTCCCACCAAGCAGGAAGCCCGATGCGGGCCTCAATCCTAGGTCTCCAGGATCATGACCTGAGCCGAAAGCAGTCACTTAACCAACTGAGCCACCCAGGCGTCCCTACTTATGGATTTCTATACCAAAAATGTTTAAATCCTAACAAAGCCATCTTTGTACTCAGACAGACCTGAATGTGGCTCCTGGCTCATTTAGTAGCCATGCAATTCTAAGTCAATTTTTCTTCCTTAATCTTCAGTTTCCTACACTGCAACCTGAGAACTAATATGCCAACTTCTCAAAACTGGTATGAGGATAAAATTGCATTAATGTATATAAACAGTGTACAATGGTTTGCACAATATTAGTGCTTAAAACTAGGATTAGTTTTATTATAATCTATATTCTCCACCACCTCTTAAAATCAAACATTTCTACTGTTGTTTTTATTTATGGCGTTGTAGCTTGTGATTTTATGTTCGTAAAATGGCTTTAAAAAAGATATGAATAATAATAAAATTCTGACTACGAATACATGGGGAGAATAACTGAATCATGAAAAACAATTGAAGTTTAAAGCTCATAAAAGCCCCTTCGTGTATTTTAGGAGAAAATATTTTGGATTAAAAATGTTTTAATCTCTCATTTTTCATAACTATGTAGGAAAAAGCATATTTTCAGGCAATAGCATCTTGTAAAGCGATTTTATTTTTTCCAGTAATGTTTAATGTTTTCATTAGTCTTCTGAACAAAAAACAGTTTTGAGGTGGTAAAATTAAAAATATATCTCTGCACATATTTTGCATCTCAGACAATTGTTTCAGTGTTTTTAACAAAGTTACCTCGTACTTTGAAAGGAAGCTTACTTCTTTCTATTGCATTTTTCCTTTTCACTCATTGGATTATAGTTTTGTTTTACATAAGACACTTTCATATTGACTCTTATAGAGAAAGAAACTAACTGAATAAATTTTATATTTTATTGTATTTTTCTAAATAATATTGTAATTCAAAAATATTGTTTTCCATATAAAATTTGGATTCATTTGCTTAAAAATAAAATTATATTTATCAAGTCAGGAATTCATGTTTTCCTACGAACAATTTATAAATTCAGTGGAAGAGTCTCACATCTCAGATGATAACTACAAAACAAAGAGTAATCATCTCCCTTTTAACTACAAAAGGAGTAGATGTTTAATTGTAGTGTAATCTCAACCACTCACACAAGATTTACAAAATTACCTTAGACTATTATAAATTTCAATGGAGTATAGAATATACTCAAACAAATATTGTCCTCAATGTTAACTTCATTCAAGGTTTAATAAAGAGTAGTTTTGTTTGTTTGTTTGTTTGTTTGTTTTACTCACGATTAACAGTATGTGTCAACAGTTGTGAGCCATAGATATACCTTATTGGGATTAATTGTTTTATAGAAATAAGAGAAAATACTATTTATGTATGAACATTTTCTTGCCAGAGGGAAACATGTATAACATTATTTAGGATTCCACTTATTTTTTAACCTAAATGTCAGACTCTGAGCCTCATGTTAAACAGTATGCAGACCTGACCTTTCAATAACAAATACATTTATAGGAAGAATATCTTAATTTTGTAGTCTTTACTTCAGATATATATGGTCACACATAGGTGATATTTAATCTTCTTTTTAGCTCTTATTCCTCATTGTTAATTTATTTTTCATCAGCAGTAACCAGACTCTTACTCCTCTATTTTGCAAAGTAAACTTGAGGCAAAGAATCTTCCTTTCCATTTCTATGCCTTTCAAAGTATGAGACCCAAGGCTCTGTGGTATGTGTCCAGGAGAAATCTGAATGAGAGCCAGATTATCCACCTCATTGCATTTTTTTATTAACATATAATGTAGGGGTGCCTGTGTGGCTCAGTCATTAAGTGTCTGCCTTTGGCTCAGGTCATGATCCCAGAGTACCAGATCAAGCCCCACATCAGGGTCCCTGCTGGGCAGGAGGCCTGCTTCTCCCTCTCTCACTCCCCCTGCTTGTGTTCCCTCATTAGCCGTGTTTCTCTCAGCCAAATAAATAAATAAATAAATAAATAAATTTTTTAAAAAATGTATCTGTTTCAGGGGTACAGGTCTGTGATTCGTCAGTCTTACATAATTCCACCTCATTTCATTTTAATTCTGTGCTCTCATCTTTCAAACATTCATCATTTAAAAATCTGATTTTCTTTAGTTATAGACGAAAAGAATGTTGAGTTTAAAAAATATTCAATAAAAAATTTGATTTATACATTGTGATTTGGATCTTCTATAATTACTTCTAGAACATGTAGGAAAAGTCTCATGATGTTTATGCCAAATCTATTTAAGCTGTATTATTTCAGTAGGTAAAACTGGCATAAGATCTTACATAGATTAGGAAAACTATTTTTACAAGCCTGGTTTGCATCATCTTTCAGTTTCCCAGGAAATAATAATTATCTTGGAACTGTGGTAAACAGAAAGTCTTACTTGATCCATTAAAACTTCTGGACATATTCATATGCACTAGTACAAAATATTAAATATTTTTAATATTAAATATCATTATATACTTTTTGTATCAACTCTAGATGACTATACATATTTTTCCTTGTGTTTAAAAAAAGGTGCAATTTGAACACCATCTTTTAAATGTTTATAGTAGCAATACTCACAATAGCCAAACTACGGAAAGAGCCCAGATGTCTATTGACAGATGAATGGGTAAAGAAGATGTGGTATATATGTACAATGGAATATTAATCAGCCATCAATAAAATGAAATCTTGCTATTTGCAATTACGTTGATGGAACTAGACAGTATTATGGTAAGCAAAATAAGTCTGAGAAACACAATTATCATGTGATTTCACTCATATGTGGAATTTCAGAAATGAACAGAGGAGCATAAAGGAAGGAAAAAAATAGAACAAGACAATATTGGAAAGGGAGATAAACTGTAAGAGGTTCTTAAATCATAGGAAACAAACTGAGGTTTGCTGGAGGAGATGGGGTCTGAAATTAATAATACACTAGATGTTAATTGAATTTAAATAAAAAATAAAACAAATAATAAAAAACGAAGAGGGCACCTGGGTGGCTCAGTGAGCTAAGCCTCTGCCTTTGGCTCAGGTCATGATCTCAGTATCCTGGAATTAATGCACACATATCCAGCTCTCTGCTCAGCAGGGAGCCTGCTTCCTCCTCTCTCTCTGCCTGCCTCTCTGCCTATTTGTGATCTCTCTCTCTCCTCTCTCTCTGTCAAATAAATAAATAAATAATCTTTAAAAAATCTGAAACAAAAAAAAATAAAGAAATGGATGATTGAATGCAAGTCTGTCTTCCATATTCTATGTCTTCTCTTTGACTTTACCAAAGGACCACAAGTCCTTCCCATACATCAGCAATGCCTCCTTCATGTTTCCACAGCTCATTGGACTCTTATTTCTCAATAAGCCTGGATCTACTGAACTACCTACTGTCTTCATAGACTCCATCTACCCACTCCACCTCCTTTTTTATTCTGTCACACTCAAACCAACATCTAGATCAATTCTAAAACTGTGTTACTTTACTAGACAACAGGGAAATTCTGAAGAAAAACAAAAACATAAGTTGTTTTTTGTTTTGTTTTGTTTTGTTTTGCGTTGACAGCCCTTCAAATCTTGATTCCCTCATCTTCTTCAAATCAACTTAGATTTTTCTGATGCTAATCCATCATTTTTTTGCCAATTTATTTGTTCTTATTTGACTATCTTTTAAATTCCTTTTCATGGCTATTCTGAAGATAGGCTGCTGATTAAAATGCAGATGTCATGTCCTGCCCTACATCTACCAAATCAGAATGTCTCAGAGGAAACTGGGTCCCTGCAATTTGAAGAGGTCTTCAGCAGATTCTTATAGACACTAAAGTTTGAGAATTACAATGGTAGAAAAGCTAAGTGTATATAATTAATGAAAACATTTTTTAAAAAGATAAATAAACCAAAGCATGGAGGTAGATAGGGTACAATTGGTAGTACTGAGTTAAAATTTCCATCTTTCATAGTATTGAATTAAATGTATAAAAAAACCCTCATATTTAGTATTATCCACATACATATTTACTTATAGTCAAAAGAGACAGTAAATAAGTTGTTGTTTATGAACAATGACAAACACAAGATTTGAAATATGAGGAATATTTAGATCAGTAAAAATAATTTTAGAATGTCAAAATTTGTATATATATTTTTAAAAATATACTGAATAACTAGTTCTTAACAAAGAAGCTTTGAGGTTGAGACTCTTCCTGCTCAAGTTAACTACCACCACTTATCCTACTTCCCCATACCAGGTCTTTCTAGCCTTATTTACACTTCTTTCTAAAAGAAAATTTGTTCTGCCTGCTCTCTGATACATTCATAAGTCTTGTAGTCAGGGTGTTCTGCCTATGTATTAGTCTTTTGGAAACAAGTCTCTCCTTATGACCAATTTTATTGTTATTATTGTTTTTAGACAATAAAACTCCCACAAACTTCCACTTAGCCACTCCTCCCTTAGTAACAGGCAATATACTTTTGGTTATTTCTTTTCTAATCTAGGGCATCTGGTAGAATTTTTTGATAGATTTACTACCCACTGATTAACAAACATTGATGAGGGGACACTGATCAACACTGTTAAGCAGAATATTCCATGACATCCAGCAAGTAACAAGCATTTGTTGAACAATGCCCAAATACTGCTGTATAGAAAATAACCTAGAATGGACTATAATAGGTGTTTTACAAAGAAATGCTTGGGGTTAACTATTAATAGCTTGGCTGACTGATTAGCAGGTAGTTTCAATAAAATACGTTTACCACTTACTCACTAGCATTGTCCTTCTCCTTCAAACATGCGGGTCATTGGCAAGGTCTAAAAGATTATATGACCACTAAGCCAGCACTACAAGAAATATTAATGGGGATTCTATAAAAGAGAAACAAACCCAAGAGTGACACAGAACAGAAATTTACAGAGGTAATCTATAGAAACAAAAACTTCACAGGCAACACAATGTCGATAAAAAATGTACCTATCAATAATCACTCTCAGTGTGAATGGCCTAAATGCTCTAATAAAATGGCACAGGGATGCAGACTGGATAAAACTTTAAGACCCATCCATATGCTGTTTACAAGAGACACATTTTGAATCTAAAGACACTTGTAGACTGAAAGTGAGGGGATGGATGACAATCGTTCATGCCAATGGACCTCAAAAGAAAGCTGGGGTAGTGATTCTAATATCAGACCAGTTAAATTTTAATCTAAAGACTGTAGTGAGAGACACAGAAGGACACTACATCATTCTCAAAGGGTCTATACACCAAGAAGACCTAACAATTGTAAATATTTATGCCCCCAACATGGGAGCAGCCGACTATATAAGCCAACTGTTAAGCAAAATAGTCATTTTGATATGAATACATTAATTATATGAGATTTTAATACACCACTCAAAGCAATGGGCACATTGCTAAAAAGAAATCTAAACAGAAATCAGCAAAGAAACAAGAGCTTTGAATGACACATTGAACCAGATGGATCTCATAGATATATTCAGAACATTCCACCCTAAAAGTACACATAGGACTTTCTCCAGAATAGACCACACACTGGATCACAAATCAGGGCTCAACCAATACCAAAAGACTGAGATTATGCCCTGCGTATTCTGTGACAACAATGCCTTGAAACTGGAACTCAACCACAACAAAAAGGTCAGAAGGAGTTCAAATACTGGAAGCTAAAGACTATGCTGCTCAAGAATGTTTGGATCAACCAGAAAATCAAAGAAGAAGTTACATGTTTCATGGAAACCAATTAGAATGAAGATACATTGATCCAAAACGTATGGGATACGGCAAAGGCAGTCCTAAGGGGGAAATACATAGCCATCCAAACCTCACTCAAAAAAATTGAAAAAAGCCAGAATACACCTACTCTTCTTACACCTTAAAGAACTGAAAATCAACAACAAATTAAGCCAATCCCAAACACAAGATAGGATATAATTAAAATTAGAGCAGAGATCAATGAATAGGAAACTAGAGATACAATAGAACACATCAACAAAACTAGAAGTTGGTTCTTTGACAGAATTAATAAGATCAATAAACCACTGGCCAAACTAATCCAAAAGAAAAGGGAGAGGATCCAAATTAATAAAATTATGAATGGAAGGGGAGAGATCATGACTGACACCAAGGAAATAGAAACAATTGTCAGAAATTACTATCAACAGTTATATGCCAATAAGTTAAACAACCTAGATTATATGGATGCATTCCTGGAAACCTATAAACTTCCAAGACTGAAACAGGAAGAAACTGACAACTTGAATAGACCAATATCTAGTAACAAGATTCAAGCAGTGATCAAAAACCTCCCCAAAACCAAGAGCTCAGGACCTGAAAGATTCCCTGGGGAATTATACCAAACATTCAAAGAAGAAATAACACCTATTCTACTGAAGCTGTTTCAAAAAATAGAAACAGAAGGAAAACTTCCAGACTCTTTCTATGAAGCCAAAATTAATTCTCAAACCAGCAAAGACCCCATAAAAAGTATAAGGAGAGTGGGAAC
Source organism: Spilogale gracilis (assembly GCA_004023965.1). NCBI lineage: Eukaryota > Metazoa > Chordata > Mammalia > Carnivora > Mephitidae > Spilogale > Spilogale gracilis. The sequence continues at coordinate 21,361 of PITA01001750.1, forward strand.
ATTCCTCAATATCATAAAATCTATCTATGAAAAACCCACAGCAAATATCATTCTCAATGGGGAAAAACTGACAGCTTTCCCATTGAGATCAGGATGGGATGCCCACTCTCACCACTATTGTTCAACATAGTGTTAGAAGTCCTAGCAACAGCAATCAGAAAACAAAAGAAATAAAATGTATTCAAATTGGCAAAGAAGCCAAACTCTCTCTCTTCACAGATGACATGATACTTTATATGAAAAACCCAAAAAACTTCACCCACAAACTACTAGAACTCATACAATAATTTGGTAATGTGGCAGGATACAAAATCAGTGCACAGAAATCAATGTGCACAGAACTCAACCACAACAAAAAGGTCAGAAGGAGTTCAAATACTGGAAGCTAAAGACTATGCTGCTCAAGAATGTTTGGATCAACCAGAAAATCAAAGAACTTATACACTAACAATGAAAATATAGAAAGGGAAATTAGAGAATCGATTCCATTTACTATAGCACCAAAACCTGTAAGATACCTAGAAATAAACCTAACCAAAGAAATGAAGGATCTGTACTCAAGGAACTAATGAACACTCATGAAAGAAAATGAAGAAGACACAAAAACGATGGAAGAGCATTCCATGCTCATGGACCAGAAGAATCAACTTTGTTAAAATGTCTATACTGCACAGAGAAATCTATACTTCCAAACAAAATTCCACCAACATTTTTCAAAGTGCTAGAACAAACAATTCTAAAATTTATATGGAACCAGAAAAGATCCCAAATTGCCAAGGAAATGTTGAAAAAGTAAAACAAAGCTGGGGGCATCACATTACCTGATTTCAAGCTTTATGATAAAGCTGTGATCATCAAGACAGCATGGTACTGTCACAAAAACAGACACATAGACCAATGGAACAAAGTCCAGAGTTCAGATATGGACCCACAACTCTATGGTCAAATAATCTTTGACAAAGAGGAAAAATATCCAGTGGAAAAAAAGACAGATTCTTCAATAAATGGTACTGGGAAAATTGGACAGCTACGTATAGAAGAATGAAACTCGACCATTTTCTTATGGCACACACAAAGATAAACTCGAAATGGATGAAAGGCCTCAGTGTGAGGCAGGAATCTATCAAAATCCTGGAGGAGAATATAGGCAGTAACCTCTTTGACATCGGCCACAGCAACTTCTTTCAAGACACGTCTCCAAAGGCAAAGGAAACAAAAGCAAAAATGAACTTTTGGGACTTCATCAAAATAAAAAGCTTCTGCACAGCAAAGGGAACAGTCAACAAAACAAAGAAGCAACCCAGGGAATGGGAGAGGATATTTGGAAATGACACTACAGTCAAAGGGCTGGTATCCAAGATTTATAAAGAACTCCTGAAACTCAACAACAAAATAAAGATGATCATATCAAAAAAATGGGCAGTAGGCACGAACAGACACTTCCTCATAGAAGACATACAAATGGCTAACAGACACATGAAAAAATGTTCATCATCACTAGCTATCAGGGAAATTCAAATCAAAACCACACTGAGAGATACCAACTTACACCAGTCAGAATGGCCAAAATAAACAAGACAGGAAACAACAAGTGTTGGAGAGGCTGCGGAGAAAGGGGAACCCTCTGACACTGTCAGTGGGAATGCAAGTTGGTGCAGCCACTTTGGAAAACAGTGTGATGATTCCTTAAAAAAATTAGAAATAGAGCAACCCTATGACACTGTAATTGCACTACTGGGTATTTACCCCCAAAGATACAGATGTAGTGAAAAGAAGGGCCCTATGTACCCCAATGTTCATAGCTGCAATGGCCACAATTGCCAAAATGTGGAAAGAGCCAAGGTGCCCTTCAACAGATGAATGGATAAAGAAGATATGGTCCATATATACAGGGGAATATTACGCCTCCATCAGAAAGGATGAATACCCAACTTTTGTAGCAACATGGACTGGTTTGGAGGAGATTATGCTGAGTTAAATGAACCAAGCAGAGAAAGTCAAGGATTATACAGTTTCACTTACTTGTGGAGCATGAGTAATATGGAGAACAGTAGGAGAAGGAAAGGAAATGGAAAGTAGGGTAAATTGGAGAGGGAGACAAAACATGAGAGACTTTGAACCATAAACAGTGGGGGCGGGGGGCTGTGGGGTGGGTAAGCCTGGTGGTGAGTATTGAGGGCATGTATTGCATGGAGTAGTGGGTGTAGGGCATAAACAATGAATCCTAGAGCACTGAAACAATAAAATGAAAATATTTTAAAAAACACACTGGTCATTGGGGTTTTAAAAATCTGTCTATTGAAAAATTACTAATTGAATAAAGTTAGTCTTAGTATTAACTTTTACTGTACTAAGAAGGAAGTCTTCCAAAACCATTCCTCTCCTTCCAAGTTCCTGTCTTCATGCTAACTAAGAGAACAGGACGACTATGAAAAATAGATGAAGTATAGCTTCAGACTGCAGAAAAAACTTCAGTAAAATGAGAGTAGGGATGTGGTGAAATACAAGAGAGATAGTCTTCTCGTACTACATCCAGATATCTTAATTATGTCAATGGTGAGAGACCTAAGATGATCATTTTCCATAATTAACTGATTCCCAATTCCTAAAGCTCCGATTATTTTTAAAAAAAATTTAATTGTATTTTTTTAATTTTTTAAGTATTTATTTATTGGACAGAGAGAAACACAGTGAGAGAGGGAACACAACGGGGTAGTGAGACAGGGGAAAGCAGTCTTTCCACCAAGCAGGGAGCCTGATGCAGGGCTTGATGCTGGGAATCCAGGATCATGACCTGAGCCAAAGGTAGGCACTTAATGACTTAATGATTGAGCCTCCCAGATGCCCCAAGACAATTTTAATTTTAATGTTTGTGATTGTATATTGTAGTTACTCTATCAAAGAATTCTCAGTTGTACTCTACAACTTTTGTCATCTCCTACCTGGATCTCAAAGCTCTTGCAGAGGCACTTTTGTCCATGGATGGCTGTCAAATTATTGTTGCTGAGGGAGGATATGAGCAGGGATCTCCTATTTTGTCATCTTGCTGATATCTCAAGTGACTATGAACTCCGTAAGGGGATAATATGTAGTAGATTGCTTTTTGGGGCCCTATTCTTCAGGTTCTAATGGGCGCCCCTGTATTACCCATTCTTATATTTTAGTTATTTATATCCTATTTTTAAAAATTACATAAAACACAAATATATTTTAGGGGTGCCTGGGTGGCTCAGTTGGTTGTGCGACTGCCTTCAGCTCGGGTCATGATCCTGGAGACCAGGGATCGAGTCCCACATTGGGCTCCCCACTCATTGGGAAGCCTGCTTCTCCCTTTCTCACTCCCCCTGCTTGTGTTCCCTCTCTGGCTATGTTTCTCTCTGTCAAATAAATAAAATCTTAAAAAAGAAAAAAACAACAACACAAATATATTTTAAAAACTTGAGAAAAAAAGAACAAATGAGAAGCAACTAATATGCAAGATGACAAATATAAGCAAGATGACATAAAAAATGAAGTTACTATATAAAAGTCATATCATGAAAACCTATGTATATACTAGAGATGGATAAAAAAATTCATTTTTAAACTGTTGAAAGTATTGAGAATAGAGAAAAGATTATTTATAAAGTACACAGCACTGGGTATAGAGAAAAGTATTGTAAAAAGAGAAAAGACTAAAGAACATAGCACCCATAAAAGAAAATACCTACTCAGGAGAAGATTATTCTAATTTAAAAAATCAAAGAAATTCCTCTCAAAAATATCTACAGGAGAGTATGGTTTCTAAATGTGTGACATATGGTCCTTCATCTCAAGGATACTGCAAGATAGCAATGGGGATACCATGAATTGAAAAGATATTGTTTGTTAGCTAAGACATTTGAATATGGCTCAAACAAATGCATCATGGAAAACAGATGTTTTCAACACAATGTGCAAAATTTTAAACCCATTGCCTTATTAAAGGGGTTAAACAAAAATTTTATTCAGCAAAGTATTTTGCATAAAATTCTTATAGATTGCGTTAAAAGTAACCTTTAAACATGTGAAACCATATTAAAATAATTTAGTCTATACTCTTGTCAAAAAATTCCATAATAGGAAGAAATCTTAGAAGGTATAATTTAGATACGGCTTCAAATCAATTCTCAAGGCCCACAAGAAAAACCTTTTGCTTTGAGGACTTCTTGAAAAGTAGTTAAGTCTAAGTTAAATTAAGCAGTTTTCATTTTAAGAACAAATTTCTTAAATGCATATCATTTTTTCATAAATGCATATCATTATGTGTGGATATGCCAGTGTGCTTATTGGCAGTAAGATTTAAATGTTTTATATTTTTTAACAAATATAATTTACTTAAATAAGACAAAAATTGAAAGACAGTAAATTTCTAATTTTCTTTACCTATTTAACTTGAAAGCAAATAGCTATATAAATATCGACCTTATTTTCATTAAGAAATAATTAAAATTTAAAAAAAAATGCATGGAGCACCTGAGTAGTTCAGTCAGTTGAGTGTCTGCCTTCAGCTCAGATCATGACCCAGGGTCCTGGGATCAAGTCCTGCATGGGACTACCTGCTCAATGGAGTGTTGGCTTCTCTCTCTGCCCCTTCCCACATTTGTGCTCTTTCTCTCTCACTCACAAAAGTAAATAAAATCTTCTTAAAAAAGAAAAAAAAAAAAAGGGTGCCTGGGTGGCTCAGTTGGTTAAGCAACTGCCTTCAGCTCAGGTCATGATCCCGGAGACCTGGGATCGAGTCCCACATCGGGCTTCCTGCTCGGTGGGAAGCCTGCTTCTCCCTCTCACACTCCCCCTGCTTGTGTTCCCTCTCTGGCAGTGTTTCTCTCTGTCAAATAAATAAAATCTTAAAAAAAGAAAAAGCAGAAGAAAAAAAAACACATTTAGTAAAGTAATATTTTCCCAAGTATTAAAAAGAAAGATCTTGTTTATGTATAAAATTTTGATTTTCTTCCACCTCTCCATGCAGTTATTAGACTGTATGTGGGGAGCAAGATGGCAGAGGAGTCGGAGAATTAAATTTTGTCTGTCCCAGAAATTCAGCTAGATAGCTATCAAACTATTCTGAGCACCTACAAACTCAATAGGATATAAAAGAGAAGAGTAGCCTCAATTCTAGGAAGAGAAAAACAACCACTTTTTGGAAGGTAGGAGATGCAGAGAAATGAATCCAGTGACACATGGGAAGATAGACTACAGAGGGAGGGACTGGCTCCTGGCAAGTGGTAAAACAGCAGAACACAAAACTGGAACTTTTAGAAGTTGGCTCCACTGAGGGACATTGCTCCAGTGGCTAAGCAGTGGTGATGATAGGGGAACCTCTTGTTAGGACAGTGTGGTCTCAGGACCCACAGGGTCACAAAAACACCAGGGGTGCCTGAGTGTGGCAGAACTCTCAGGTATCAGAGTGGAGAAGTCGGAAAAAGAGACAGAGCTGAGGAGTGGGTTCTCACCTCAGGCTTATCTTAAACCATGATCCAAGGCACAATCAGGCCACTGTTGTTTGAGCAGGGACCCCACAAGTGGCAGATCCAGGGAGACCCTTCCCTTCCTCTTCCAGGAGGAGCAACACAGGAGCACACTGAAGGAATCTGCTGGGTTTGGAGCCTCCAAATGGGACCAAGTGATAGAGATAGAAACACTTAGTCACAGGCCAGGTGAGCATGGAGTGCAGCCAGAGACCAGGAAGACAGTAGTGATTGACTGCTTTTCTCTGTGGTTACACTGAGGAGGGGGGCCCTGAGCTCTCAGCTCTTCCAGGGCCAGAGAGTGGGAGGCTGCCATTTACATTCTTGTACTCCAAAGATGTATGGAAAGCATTCAGGAAACAAAAGCTACTGAGAGCAAAACCGGGTAGATTACAAAGCCTGGCTTCCTGGCAAGGGCAGTACAATTCCACCTTGGGCAAAGACATTTAAGAACCACTGCAACAGGCCCCTCCCGTAGAAGATCAGAAAGAACATCCAGCCAAGACCAAGTTCACCAATCAATGAAAATCAGAGCTAAGGAATGCAGCACATAAAATTCATGGTCTTTTCCCCATGGTTCTTTAGTCCTTCAATGTTAATTTTTTAAATTTCATTTTTTTCTTATTCTATATTTTTATTTTTTTTCTTTCTTATTTTAATATTTTAACTATTTTATCTAATCAAATCTTTTAAAAACATTTTTAAATTTTAACTATTAAGTCAAATTCTATCCCTTCATTGTATTTAACCTTATTTCTTAAATACATATAGGTTTTTCTTTCTTTAAAGTACTGGGATATAGTTTCTTCTAATAGATCAAAATATACCTTAAATCTAGCATATGGCTTTGTTCTAGTCACCAGCCTGATCACATTCTCTCCTTTCTTTTTTTTTTTTCAACCAACTTCTTATATCTTATCAATTCCTTTTTCAGAATCTTTTCTAATTCTCATCTTTATAGTCATATTCCATCGCCTTATCATGTTTACCCTTATTTTTGTATATACGTGTTTTTCTTTCTTTAAAATTTGGGGAGACAGTTTCTTCTAACAAACAAAAATACACCCAAATCAAGAGTGTGACTCTCCTCTATTCACCAATCTTTTTTTTTTTTCCTCCTTTCTTTTCCTCCCAGTTTTGGGTCTCTTCTGATTTGGTTTGTGTATATTTCTCTGGGTCATTGTTGCCCTTTTAGTATTGTGTTCTTTCATTCATCTATTCTTATCTGAATAAAATAACAAGGCAGAATAATTCACCTCAAAGAAAAATACAAGAGGCAGTACGAATGGCTAGAGATTTAATCAATAGAGACATTAGTAATATTTCAGAACCAGAGTTCAAAATGATGATTATCAAAACACTTGTTGGGCTTGAAAAAAGCATAGAAGATACTAGAGAATCCATATTAAGAGAAATAAAATACCTTTCTGGAGAAATCTAACCAAATTGAAATAAAAAAAAAAAGCTATTAATGAGGTGCAATCAAAAATGGAGGCTCTTGCTGTTAAGATGAAAGAGGGAAAGAGAATTAGTGATATAGAAGACCAAAAATGGAGAATAAAGAAGCTGACAAAATGAGAGATAAACAACTACTGGACCACAAGGGAGAATTTGAGAGAAAAATGATGCCCTAAGATGAAACAATATTAGAATAATTGGGATCCCAGAAGAAGAAGAAAGAGAATGGCAGAAGATATATTGGAACAAATCATAGCACAGAATTTTCCTAATTTGGCAAAGGGAACAAGCATCAAAATCCAGGAGGCACAGAACCCCCCCCCTCAAAATCAATAAAAATAGGTCCACAACCCATGATCTAATAGTTAAACTTACAAGTCTCAGTGACAAAGAGACAATCCTGGAAAGCAGCTTGGGACAAGAGGTCTGTCACATACAATGATAGAAATATTAGATTGGCTGAAGACCAATCAAAAGAGACCTGGCAGTCCAGAAAGGATGGGCATAATATATTCAGAGCACTAAATCAAAAAAAAAAATATGCAGCCAAGAATATTATATCCAGCTAGGCTGTCATTGAAAACAGAAGGAGAGATAAAAACTTTCAGGGCAAACAAAAACTGAAAGAATTTAAAAACACCAAACCAGCCCTACAAGAAATGCTGAAAGTGGTCCTGTAAACAAAGGGAGAGCCTAAAAATAACAGACCAGAAAGGAACAGAGACAATATACAATAACAGTCACCTTCCAGGCAATACAATGGCACTAAATTCATAGATTTCAATAGTTATGATGAAGGTAAATGGGCTAAATGCCCCAATCAAAAGAGACAGGGTATCAGACTGGATTAAAAACAAAACAAAACAAAACAAAACAAAACAAGACTCATCAATATGCTGCCTGCAAGAAACTCATTTTAGACCAAAAAATATCTCCAGATTTAAAGTGAGGGGGTGGAAAACAATTTACCATGCTAATGGATTTCAAAAGAAAACTGGGGTGGCAATCCTTATACCAGACAAATTCTAAGCCAAAGCCTATAATAAGATATGAGGAAGGACACTATATCATACTTAAAGTGTCTCTCCAACAATATCTAATGATTTTAAATATCTATGTCCCTAACATAGGAGCAGATAATTATATAAACCAATTAATAACAAAATCAAAGAAACATACCAACAATAATACCATAATAGTAGGATACTTTAACACCGCCCCCCTCACTGAAATGCACAGATCAGTTAAGCAAAAGATCAACAAGGGAATAAAGGCTTTAAATGACACACTGGACCAGATGGGCATCACAGATATGTTCAGAACATTCTATCCCAAAGCAACAGAATACATGTTCTTTTCTAGTGCACATGGAACATCATCCAGAATAGATCACATCCTGTGTCGCGGCCGGTGTGACTACACGGACAGGAATGAGAGGGTAAGGAGATGGTAAAAGAAAGAAGAATAATAAAAGAGATGGGGACGGGAGGGACAAAGTGGATTGTGTCCAAACAGTGTTGATTTTATTCAGGGTTACAAGCCTTTATATAGTGAACAGTGCTCAGTCGTGTATAAACATCCATAGTGGAAGGGTCACAGCAAGGGTTTTACAATTTCTTTCCATACCCCCACAGTTCCCCTTATCTCTTCCCCAAACACCAGTAACAGACCCCATGGTGCCAATTATCTTATTTCCGCCTAAGCTATTAGTTAAACCTCGCACATAATTAACTGTCCTTTGTCCCTCCTCTCTCACAAAAGCAGGGACCCAGACAGGTGGGTACCAGGAGTTTTGCTCAACTATTAACTCTAACCTTGCCCTGAGGAGAACTCCAGGCTGGTGAGTCCAGGAGCTATTACTCAACTGTTGACGCCAGCCTGGCTCTGGGGTCCCCACAATCCTGGGTCACAAATCAGGTCTCAACTAGTACCAAAAGATTGGGATCATTCCCTACATATTTTCAGACCACAATGCTTTGAAACTAGAACTCAACCACAAGGGGAAAGCTGGAAAGAACTCAAACACATGGAGGCTAAAGAGCATCCTACTAAAGAATGAATGAGTCAACCAGGATATTAAAGAAGAATTTTTAAAATTCATGGAAACAAATGAAAATAAAAACACAACTGTTCAAAATCATTGGATACAGCAAAGGCAGTCCTCAGAGGAAAGTATGTAGCAATACAACCCTTTCTCAAAAACCAAGGAAGGTCTCAGGTATACAACCTCACCCTACACCTAAAGGAGATGGAGAAAGAAGAGGAAAAAAACAAAACCAAAAAAAGCCTCAAGCTCCAGCAGGAGAAGAGAAATAATAAAGATCAGAGATGAAATCAATGAAATAGAAACCAAAAGAACAGTAGGAAAAAAAAAAATCAACAAAACTAGTAGCTGGTTCTTTGAAAGAATTAACAGATTAACCCCCTGGCTAGACTTATAAAAAGAAAAGAGAAAGGAACCAAATTAATAAAATCATGAACGAAAGAGGAGAGATCACAACCAACATCAAAGAAAAACAAACAATTATAAAATCATATTATGAGTAACCATACACCAACAAATGGGACAATCTGGAAAAGAAGGATGCACTTCTAGAGACATATAAATCACCAAAACTGAACCAGGAAGAAATAGAAAACCTGAACATACCCATAACCTTACAGAGATTGAAGCAGTCATCAAAAATCTCCCAACAAACAAGAGTCCAGGGCCAGACGGATTTCTACCAAACATTTAAAGGGGGAATTCTACCAGGGGAATTCTACCAAACATTTAAAGAAGAATTAATACCTATTCTCCTGAAACTGTTTCAAAAAAATAGAAATGGAAGGAAAACTTCTAAATTCATTTTATGAGACCAGTATTACCCTGAAACCAGACAAAGACCCCATAAGAAAGGAGAATTACAGAACAATATCCTTGATGAACATGGATGCAAAAAAATCTCACCAAAATAGTAGCCAATAGGATCCAACAGTACTTTAAAAGGTTTATTCACCATGACCATGTGGTATTTGCTGCTGGGCTGCAAGGGTGGTTCAACATCTGCAAATCAATCAATGTAATACAATACATTAATAAAAGAAAGAAAAAGAAGAATATGATACTCTCAAAAGATGCTGGAAAAGTATTTGACAAAGTACATCATCCTTTCTTGATCAAAACTCTTCACAGTGTAGTGATAGAGGGTATATCCCTCAATATCCTAAAAGTCATCTATGAAAAACCCACAGCTGAATATCATTCACAGGCCAGTATTATCCTGATCCTGAAACCAGACAAAGACCTTTTCCCCTTTTTCCCTTCTCCCCTGAGAGATTTTCCCCTAAGGTCAGGAACAGCAGGGATGTCCATTATGACCACTGCTATTCACCAGAGTACTAGAAGTCCTTGTAGTCTCAGCAATCATACAACAGAAAGAAATAAAAGGCATCTGAATTGGCAAAGAAGAAACTTTCTTTCTTTGTAGAAAGAAACTCTCACTCCTTACAGATTATATGATACTTCATGTGGAAAACCCAAAACACTCCACTCCAAAACTGCTAGAACTCATACAGGAATTCTGTAATGTATCAGGATATAAAATCAATGCACAGAAGTCAGTTTCATTTCTATGCAAAAAAAAACAAAGCAGAAGAAAGAGAAATTAAGGCGTCAATCCCATTATAATTGCACCCCAAACCATAAGATAGCTAGGAATAAACCTAACTAAAGATGCAAAGAATTTGTACTCAGAAAACAATAAGGCACCCATGAAAGAAATTGAGAAAGACACAAAGAAATGGAAAAACATTCCATGCTCATGGATTAGAAGAACAAATATTGTGAAAATGTCTATGCAACCTAGAGCAATCTACACATTTAATGTCATCCCTATCAAAATATCATCAATTTTTTTAAAGAAAACAAATAATCCTAAAATTCATATGGAACCAGAAAAGTCTCCAAATAGCCAGAGGAATATTGAAAAAGAAAACCAGAGTTGGCAGCATCACAATTCTAGAGTTGAAGCTGTATTACAAAGCTGTAATCATCATGACACTATGGTCCTGGCACAAAAACAGACAGAGATCAATGGAACAGAATAGAGAGCCCAGAAATGGACCCTCAACTCTATGGTCAGCTCGTTTTTGACAAAGCAGGAAATCCAATGTTTGGAAAAAGTCTCTTCAACAAATGGTGTTGGGAAAATTAGATAGCCACATACAGAAGAATTAAACTGGACCATTTCCTTACACCATACAAAAAAAATAGACTCCAAATGGATGAAGACCTTAATGTGAGACAGGAATCCATCAAAATCCTTGAGAACAGAGGCAGCAACCTCTTCAACCTCAGCCACAGAAACTTCTTCCTAGAAAAATTGCCAAAGGCAAGGTAAACAAGGTCAAAAATGAACTATTGGGATTCATCAAGATCAAAAGCTTTTACACAGCAAAAGAAACGGTCAACAAAACCAAAAGACAACTGACAGAATGGGAGAAAATATTTGTAAATGACATATCAGGTAAAGGGCTAGTATCCAAAATCTATAAAGAACTTATCAAAATAACAAATAATCCAATCAAGGAATGGGCAGAAGACATGAACATTTCTCCAAAGACGACATCCAAATGGCCAATAGAAACATGAAAAAGTACTCTACATCACTTGGCATCAGGGAAATACAAATCAAAACCACAGTGAGATAAAACCTCACACAAATCAGAATGAGTAAAATTAACCAGTCACGAAAAAACAGGTGTTGTCAAGGATGCAGAGAAAGGAGAACCCTCTTACATTTTTTGTGGGAATGCAAGCTGGTGCAGCCACTCTGGAAAACAGTATGGAGGTTCCTAAAAAGCTTAAAATAGAATTACCCTATGACCCAGCAATTGCACTACTGGGTATTTTCCCTAAAGATATAAATGTAGTGATCCAAAGGGGCACATACACCTGAATGTTTATAGCAGCAATATCCACAATAGCCGAACTATGAAAAGCCTAGATGTCTATCAACAGATGAATGGATTATATATATATATATATATATATATATATATATATATATATATATAATGCTATGTAGCCATCAAAAAACCCCAAAATCTTGTCATTTGTAAAGATGTGGATGGAACTAGAGGGTATTATGCTAAGTGAAATAAGGCAATCAGAGAAAGACAATTATTACAAGATCTCTCTGACATGAGGAATTTGAGAGACAGGGCAGAGGGTTATGGGGGGAAGGGAGGGGAAAATGAAATAAGATGGGACCATGGAGGGAGAAAAACCATAAGAGACTCTTAATCTCAGGAACAAACTGAGAGTTGCTGGGTGGGGGGGGGGGGTTGGCAAGGCCAGATAATGGAAAATGGGGAGGGTATGTGCTATGGTGAGTGTTGTGAATTGTGTAAGACTGATGACTCACAGACCTGTACCCCTGAAACAAATAATACATTATAGGTAATTTTTTTTTAAAAAATGACAGTATGCAGGAAAAATTATTCCTCATTAATGTGGTCATGGTTGAAGGAGATAATGTCATGTTCAGAAAGTGACTTTAAGTCACTTAAATTGATTTTATATTTTCCATATATTTCATTTGCTTATGATAAAAAGTATTAAATAACATAAGTTGATAAGCTATATGGAAATAATATTAATATAGAATGATGTGGTTAATCGTTTATATAATTCCTTAAAATATTTTTCATTTTTTAATTTTTAAAAACTTTTTTTTTATTATTTGAGCTATTGCATGAATAATGGAGGGAGGAACAGAGGGAGAAGGGAAAGCAGACTCCCTGCTGAGCAGGGAGCCCAGTGTGGGACTCCATCCCAGGACCATGAGATCATGATCTGAAAGAAAAGCAGATGCTTAACCAGCTAAGTCACCCAACTGCTCTATTTTTGATTTTTAAATTAATGGTTTACTTTATTTCCCTGGTAAGTTTGGCAATAAAACAAGTTTTCTGCAATTAACTATTTTATATTCAACCTTGCATATGTGCTATCAAACTCAATTAGGTCTTTGATTCTTTTTTTCATTCAAATAAGTGAAAATCATCTGGAAAATTAGCATTCATTCCATTGAGTTATTCTTAGTATTAGGAAACAGTTGTTGAAGCTTCTTTGTAAAATGCAAAACACTATACAAATAAGAAATTTTAACAGAAATTTCTGCAAGGTAATTAATGATAAAATATTTTGAGCCAGGATCAAATTATTATGAATATCTTCATTTTGCCTGTAATAAATACTCATATTTTAATGAAGTGGATTTTATAACACATGATTTAAATATAAGATAAATCTTAGTGTTTATTTAAATTGTTTTTACTATTTTATTTACTTGATTAGAATTTTCTTTCTTAAGATTTTATTTATTTATTTGAGGGGGGCTGGTGGGGAAGGAGCAGTAGAAAAGGGACAAGCAGACTCTGTGCTGAGCAGGGAGCCCTCTGGGGGCTCAACCCTACAACCCTGAGATCATGACTTGAACAGAAATCAAGAGTCTATCACTTAACTGACTGTGCCATCCTACTTTATTAGAATTGCCTTAAATTAGTTGAACTTATATATAAAATTAAATATAATAAAAGATAACATTATTAATAATAAAAATAGGGATTCTGTTGGCTTCGGAATACTAAACACTCTTTTGTTGGTTTCCCTAATTTCTGCCCATATGTGGGTAAATAGTCAACTTTTAAAAGTATTCCCAGTTAATGAGTTTGAAAGTGTATCCTGCTCCTACTAAGACCTCGATGGGTTGAAAGACCATCTTCAGTATCAGCGAAGTGGTTATCAGTAAGTCACACAGATGAACAGTGCAGGCAAATTTGGTTTCTTGTGAGAGCTCTCTTATTGACTTGTAGATAACCCCCCTCTCACTGTGTCTTCACATGGTAGACAGAGAGCTCTGATAATAAGGACAATAGTCCTACTGGATAAGGGACCCATCTTTATGATCTCATTTAACTCTAGTTACCTCCCTAAAAGCCCTATCCCCAATACTCTCACACTTCTGGTTAGGAATTCAGCATATAAATTTGGGTGAGACCTCATTCTAAAACTGTTTTCTACATTTTCTAAGCATGGTTTCTTGAATCACATGGGATAAGTTAAATCTGTCTTTATGTGACAACAATCTTTTAACAATATATATGATGCTATTTGTAATTCCACCTCTTTACCAATCTAATTCTGAGATATCTTCAATTACTTCAACTATGATCTTAGTAAAATTTCTGATCAAAATAATTTGGCATGTTTATTACAAATATTCAGATTAAGATACACTTTTGCCCAATTAACAATTGAAATGTATGTGTAAAAGAAGAAAAGTATCTGTTAGGAAACAACCTTATTTAATGCTGTATGTTATAAATGACATCTGAATATTGAATATGGGCTTATAGACCCAAAACTTCTGTACATAAATTTTACTTACATAAGAAATTTATCTAAAGTAGTTAAAAAAAAAAACATTTTTCATATTCAAAATCACAATGAAAGTGCTTTGTGTATATGACAGATTGTACTATTGTTCCCAACATTCACAAAATACCCTCCCCCAAGAGAATTTTACTTTCCCTTCTGACATATATTTGGTTTGGCCTTATGATCTGATTTGGGCAATGGAGTTTGAGGAGATAGGACAGCCTAGATTTGACCTGAGATAGGCCCTCAGAGTAAGCCACTTGAAATCACAGGATTGGTCTTCACTGGCATTCTCTGTTCTGAAAGAATCATTATCTCATTCCCCAATTTGAAAAAATCTTCAGCAAGAACTTACTGCTTTCGCAGCTAACTTCCTTCACTGAAAGTAAAAAAAGAAAGCTGTTAATCGCTACTTCTTTTCAAAATCACACTGAAAAGAAATATACTTATGGCCACCATTTGATCAAATTGATTTTTCTTGCTATGTCCTTCAAGATGATTAAGATTAGAAGGAGTTCTTGTGGCCACCTGTTTTTGTGTGTGTGTCTGTATACTGTATTTAGGTGTAATTCTGGTTTCTTTTTTTGTTTTTCAAATAGACATGTCCTTTACAGTGCAAACACCTGGAGCCCATCATAATTAATCTTACCCACCATTCTTAAAATTGTATTAAATAATTAAGAATCATTTCTGTGAGAAAGCAAAAAGTTGTTAAGCACCACCTTCCTTTTATATGCAGCACACAGATGGCAGGTTAAGATTCATCCTCTTTCCAGATTTATCTAACTGAAAAAGCAAATTTCTGCATGTATACACATGTGGTAATAATTATTCTTCCACATGGTGTGTTGAAATCTTCTGTCTTATACACTTATGGTATATATAAATCTTATTCTTTCCATTCTGGTCAGTTTGATTTCCTCAACACAACAGCAGTTTTAGTAACATATACCTTATAATTGTTATTTACAATATGGCTTTAGATTTTCATTTTCTACTGTTAGTAACTTGATATTTGCCCGATTACTTTGCATCTTGTGTTATCTTTTACAAAATATATTTTTATTTTTTAAAGATTTTATTTATTTATTTGACACAGAGAGAGAGAGACAGCAAGAGAGGGGACACAAGCAAGGGGAATGGGAGAGAGAGAAGCAGGCTTCCCGCTGAGCAGGGAGCCTGCCATGGGACTCAATCCCAGGACCCTGGGATCATGACCTGAGCCAAAAGCAGCCACTTAACAAATGAGCCATTCAGGTGCCCACAAAATATATTTTAAAGTTTTGATAATTTAAGCTTTTGTCACTTTTAAAGAATACTCTTTTGCTTGGTATATCACACACACACACACACACACACACACACACACACACACAAACTGTCTTACAGTTATTCTTTTCACGTTACTATTAATTTTGGATGGGGCTAGATATTTGTTGAGTAGTGTAAAAAGGAACAGGAAAATTAACTGAAACAGCTTTCTATCCTATTAAGTTTCCAGTAGGTTATTGTCAAATAAAACTGGTCTTTTTTTATGGCACTTGGAGCATATCTCTTACTTAAACTTCCTTGCCTAGAGAGCTTGTTTTGATGGCGCCATCAGCATGTTTTTCCTTTTCCAGCATCCCTTTCCCTACTTATCTATGTTATTAGCCTACATCTCCATAGATACCTTGCTCCTTTAATCTGATGACCCACCCACAATTTTTGACATATGCTGCTAATCAAAATATCTTCAGAACCATTAGCCTCATTTTTGCGCACATGTGGTTTTGCTTCAGGTAATAGAAGACATGTGTAATTACGGACCAGATTTTGTAGCAGCATCAGGTATATATTTCTTCTGGATGAATTTTCTCTTTTCATTAAATATGGAAAGTTTATAGCCTCTCAACTTTTCATTCTTTGTCAGTTATTCAGATTTCTGGGGGGAAATGGATTAATATAATTTTACTTCACTTTCTTTCAATTGTTGCCTTTTATAGCCTTTGGGATGTGAGGAGATAGGGGAACTAATTATGCCCTTAAAACATTTTATACAATCCAGTATTTTTCAGTGAAATATCTATTTTTTTATTCATTTAAACACTTTATGACAATTTATGATTTGTCAGGCTTAGTACTAGACCATAGAGATAAACACAAATAAGTCCAAATGCTTACAAACTAGTGAGAACGTCAGGATGAAGAACAATAAATGTGATATCCAATGACATAAGTAGAGATATGGTGGAATTTCTGTGGTGACTCTGCCTGATTTTATCTCACTTGGTAAGGAAAGGTTGATTAATAAGGTAACATATGAGCTGACTTCTTGAAAAATGAAAAATATGCACATGGAGAGTGCTAAAGGAGAATTAAAGATAGTATAAGGCAGTATGTAGGCATGGTGCTGTGAAAGACACAGTCATTCTGTAGAACTATTGGTGTTCAGTGTGGCTGCCACACAAAGTTTCTGTTAATGAATAGTGGAACTTGATCTCCTCCCCTCCCTTCCTCTCAAGGACTTGGCTGAAGTAAATGGCACCTCTCTATGGAGTTCAATTTTTCTCCTCTACTAGAACACTTCCATTAACTTACAATGAAGCAAAACAACCCATCCAAAAATTCTCACCAAAATAAAATCCCTAATATAAACAAGCCTAAGAAAGCCTCTTTTGGGCCACATTACTCCCTTCCTTGTACCACCTGTATTGCTTTTCCTTTACAATAAAATTTTTGGAAGAGCTGGGTATACTTACTTCCATTTATCACCTTTAATTCTTGTCCTTTAAAATTATGTCTAATATAATTGCCTTAAAAACAAAAGAATATGTCTAAATAATTTATGTATGAAATATAGTAATAAAAATAAAAGAACACTTGCATGAGTTCCAGTTCAAGATAACAATGTAGGGACAGCCTAAACTCATCATCTCCCACTAGTACACCAAATCTGTAACTGCATATGGAACATATTTTCCTGGAAAAAAAAAGCTAAAAACTCACTGAGTGACTGCTACACATCAAGTAAACAAGAAAGCTCCACATCAAGTGAGTAGGAGAAACTGAGACACAATATCACCATAAACTCCACCCTGGCTCTATAATCCACAAATGGGAGGAAAATCAAAAGCTCAAATGTCTCCCTAATAATCAGAGGGTTTGAACACTACATAAGACACCCCAACTTTTAAGACTTGCCACTGAGACAAGTTCCCAAAACATCTAGTTTTGAAAACCAATAGGATTTTTGTCCATAAAACCCACAAGGCTATAGCGAATGGAGAAACAGTTCTAAAAAGGCTTCCATGTAGACTCACCCACCCCAGTTCCAGCGTAGAAGCATCTGACTTTAAAGCAGTTAGACTTTCTGTTAAGGAGGCTATGTACTTGTCTCAAACCTTAAATCAAGGGTGTCAGGAATTTAACATACACCTAGGGAACTACTGAAATATTCTCTGGGGACAGATCACAGTGAGTGGCATATTTGTGCTTTCCCTCTGCCTCACTCCTAGAAAGGAGCTTGGACCCTTGTCTGGTGCTGATTTTTAGAGCTGCCACCCTGGCAATACATCTTAGTTGCTAGCCTCTGGTGACCAACAGGACTTACACTAGAAAGCTCAAGCTCACAGGACTATAAACCAATGGACAAAGCATTCTTAACCAGCTACCATTCCCAGCATACATAGAAAGGCAACAAATTGAGGCACCCAGTTTTACTGTAGAAAAAAAGTCCACTAGTTCATCTTTATAGTTGCTGCCTGAGGGGCACACTTCTAATTAAATATACATCTAAGGGCCAACTGAAATTCTCTCCAATGACCTTGGAAGACATGTGTTAAACTTATTCCTGGGTTGAGCTCCAGGGCTTCTATATCTCTCAGAGAAAAGCTTGTACATGCATCTGCTACCCTGGATTTTACTTCTGGTGCTTCACTTTTTCTGGCTGCCACTCTAAGGTAGCCTCTTGATCACCAGACTTTCCTGCCAAGCAGGGTTTGCATTCCTAGATCCCCTGAGACTCTAACAAATGGTGAGACAATTCTTGGTCAGCTACCACGCACAGGGCACAGCATAGATGGCAGAATAAAACTTACCTTCAGTCTTCCATTAAAGAGGAGTATTTACTTGGAGCTTCAAACTGATGGGCAGGTTGCCAATATCACCCAGAAAGCGGTTTGTACCCTTGTCGAGCAACTGAATTTTCACCCAGAGGATATCTCTGGGTTGTCCAATACTGGTGGCCAGCAGGAATATGCTTGTAGTACCTCGGAACTGTATACACTTGCGTACTGTAAAAACTGCTGTCTAAACATTTGTTTTCCAATTAGTCTGAATCTAGGTGCAGATTGATATTCTCCCCTTGGAGACACTGATAAGTCTTGCACACTCTTAAATACTGAGATCAACTTAAAAAACACTGGATGCTTGGATCATCACAAAGACTTGAGAGACAACAAAGAGTCAGGGCAGAGTTGAATGATAAGGCCCATCTACATAAGGCCACTCCCTCAAAACTGGGAAATGTGGCTTTTATCTAATGCATAGAAACCAACAGAGAGTCAAGGAAAATGAAGAAGCAGGAATGTGTTCCAAATGAAAAAATAAGATAAACCTTGAAATCAGGCCTTAATGAAATGGAGATAAGTGACTTAGCTGATAAATAGTTCAAAATAACAATTATAAAATAGGTGCTCATCAAGATGGAGAGAAGCATGACCAAAGTGAGAACATAAATAACAAATATAAGAAAGTACCAAATAGTCACTAAGAAGAAAGGAGGGATCAGTATTGGTTGTGATGTTGTGTTATAATAAACACATAAACACATAAATAAATAAATAAATAAATAAATAAGGTTTTGATGTTGATATAATACTACATATATATGTAGTTTTGTCTTCATTTCCCCAAATAGTGCCAAATTTAAGTCACAGAGCTGAAGAATATAATAACTTAACTGAAAACACTAAAAGAGGGGTCCAACAGTAGACTAGAAGAAACAAGAAAAAACTAGTGAACTCAAAACAAGGCAGAGGAACTCACCTATTCAGAGCATCAAAAAGAAAAGGAAATGAAAAAAGTGAAGATAGCGTAATGGCCTTATAGGACAACATCAAGTGAACCAACTTTTGCATAATAGAAAAGAGACAAGGGGCAGAAAACATTTTTGAAGAAATAATGGCTGAAAACTTCCCAAACCAGGGAAGGAAACAGACATCCATATCCAGGAGGTCCAGGTTATTCCAAATAAGAGGATCTCCAAAAAAACCCAAAAAAACTTTTGAAAGTTAAAGTTAAATAAAAGGATATAATCTTAAAAGAAGCAAGAGAAAAATAGCATATTACATACAAGGGAACACCTATAAGAGTATTTTTCAACAGAAACGTTGCAGACCAGAAAAGAGTGACACAATGTATTCAAATTCTGAAAGAAAAAGAAACTTCCAACCAATAATTTTCTAACCAAAAAAGCTGTCATTCAGAATCGAAGGAGAGAAAGTTTTCCAGACAAGCAAAGGTGTTCATCAACACTAGATTGGATTTAGAAGAAATGTCAAAGGGCTCTTTTCTATTTTTAAACCTGAAACAAAAAGGGACTGATTTTTGTTTCAAGAAAAGGGACTTTCTATCCATATGTTGCCTACAAGAAACTAACTTCAGATGTAAGTACATACACACATTAAAAGTAAAGGAATGGAAGAAGATACTCCATGCAAATGGAAAGCAAAAGATAACTGTTGTAGCTATACTCTTTTTAAAAGAAACTACAGGACTAAGATTATAAGAGACAAAGAAAATCACTGCATAATGATAAAGGGATCAAACAAAAGGATACAATACATGTAAATATTTATGCACATAATATGGGAGCATCAAATTTACAAAGCATATGTTAACAGAGGGAGAAACTATAGTAGACTAACAGTTGTGGAATTTAATGCCCTATTCTCACCAAAGGATAGATCATCCTGAAAGAAATTAAGTAAACATCATCCTTAAATGATACATTAGACCAGATGGACTTCAGAGATATATACAGAACATCTTGTCTAAAAGCAACAGAATGCACATTCTTCTGAAACCTACATGGAACATCTCCAGAAAAGATCATATGCTGGGTCACAAAACAAGTCTTAATAAATTTAAGATAATTAATCTCATATCAAACATCTTTTCTAACCACAATGGCATGAAACTAGAAATCAAATAGAAGAAAAAAAAGGAAATTTCATAAATATGTGGAGATTAAACAGAATTCTGCTGAATAGCCAGTGGGTCAAAGAAGAAATCAAAAGAAAAACCTTGAGAAAATGAAAATGGAAATAAACATACTAAAACTTTTGAGATTCAACAAAAGCACTTCTAAGTCAAAAGTTTGCAGTGTAAAGTACCTGTATCAGGACACAAGGAAGACGTTATACCTCAAGAAACTATAAAAAAAGAACAGAGACAAAACTAGTAGAAGGAAGGAAATTACAAAGATCAGAGTGGAAATCAATGCAATAGAGACTAAAAAATACAATTAGAAATATGAATAAAAATTACTTTTGAAAAGATAAAACTGACCTAACCACATCAAGAAAAACAAAAACAAAAACAAAAACATAGTGCTCAAATAATAAAATCAGAAATTAAAACAGCAACATTACAACTGATACTCCAGAACTACAAAGGATCATAAGTGGTTACTACGAACAATTATGCATCACCAAATTAGACAACCTACAAAATTGAATGTCTTATTATAAACATGCAACCTACCAAGACTGAATCATGAAGAAACAGAAAATCAGAAGAGACTGATTTAAACTCTTTACTTATAATCAAAAATCTCCCAGTAAATAAAAGTCTAGGATGAGACTACTTCACTGATGAATTCTACCAAACCTTAAAAAAATAATTCATATGACTCCTTCTCAAACTCTTCAAAAATTAGAAGTAAACACTCCCAAACTCATTTTATAAGCCCAGCATTACCCTGCTATCAAAACCAGAGAAGGACACCCTAAGAAAATTATAGGCCACAAAGGCTAATAATATTCCTGATGAACACAGATGCAAAAATCTTCAACAAAATATTTTTCTTAGTAGTCTCTTATAATCCTTTGTATCTCTGCAGTGCCAGTCGTTACTTTTCCTCTTTCACTAGCAAAAAAATTTAACAGTACATTAGAAGGGTCATACACCATGATTAACCGAGATTTATTTCCAGAATGCAAAGATGATTCAACATCCACAAATCAATGTGCTATACCACCTTAAAAAAAATGAAGGGTAAAAATATTATGATCATTTCAATAAAGCAGGCCTCATTTTATTGCATCTTGCATTATTATACTTCACATATATTATATATCTACAAATTAAAAGCTTGTGGCAACCCTGTGTCAAGCATGTCTATTAGTTCCATTTCTCCAACAGCACCTGCCCACTTTGTGTCTCTGTCAGATTCTGATAATTTTCTCAGTATTTCAAACTTTTATTTTTATTATTATTATTATTACTATATTTGTTATTGTGATCTGTGATTAGTGGCCTTTAATGTTTCTAGTATAAAACAACCATTCCCATATATGATTGTGCATACTTAATTGATACATTTTGTGGGGGTGTTCTGACTGGTCCACTAAGTAGCCATTCCTTCCATTTCTTTACCTCTACTCAGAACTCCTACTCTCGGAGACACAATATTTTAAAAATTATTTTACTTTTGGGGTGTCTGGGTGGCTCAGTTGTTAAGCATCTGCCTTTGGCTCGAGTCATGATTCCAGGGTCCTGGGATTGAGCCCTGCATTGGACTTCTGCTTGGCAGGGAAGCCTGCTTCTTCCTCTCCCATTCCCCCTGCTTGTGTTCCCTCTCTTGCTGTGTATCTCTCTCAGTTAAGTAAATAGATAAAATCTTAAAAAAAAAAAAAAGAACACACACAATGGAATATTATTCATCCACAGAAAAGGAGGAAAGGAGGAAAAGAAGGAAAGAAAAGGAGGAAATCTTTCCATTTTCAACAATGTGAATGGATCTTGATGACCTTCTGCCATTGGCATCTGCTTTTGCTATTCTACTATTGACATCTTGATGACATCTGCTAAGAAATGCTAAACATCTGTTCTATTTTCCCCTCAAAGCACCTATCACATTATATTACAGGATATATCTATAGGTTATTTATACATCTTTGATAGACTATAACGCCACCAGGGCAAGGGCTCTATTTTAATTAGAGCATTGTGTCACCGTTGACTAGAAAAAAAGACTGGAATGTGGCATGTGCTCAATATTATTCACTACTGAATAAATAAATGTATTGGACCAATCGTGTGCTTCTATAACACCCCACCTTTTCTTAGCAAAGAGGGGGGAAAACCTTAAATATGGCTGTACTTCAAATAATAGTGTAATGGTGAAAAAAACATGTTTGTGATTTATACACAGAACCTGAATTTGTTCCTCTACTATGCAGGCTACTTGTCCACTTTGAAAATTATTGTCTTGGGGCGCCTGGGTGGCTCAGTTGGTTGAGCGACTGCCTTTAGCTCAGGTCATGATCCCGGAGACTCCGGATGAGGCCCACATTGGGCTCCCTGCTCAGCGGGAGGCCTGCTTTTTCCTCTCTCACTCCCCCTGCCTGTGTTCCCTCTCTGTGTTTCTCTCTGTCAAATAAATAAATATAATCTTTTTAAAAAAAAAGAAAATTATTCTTATTTAAAAATTGAGCTCATATTAGTTTTTAAAGGCTTGCTGTGAATCTTAAATAAAAGGATGTTTATAGTTGAAGCTGTATAAATTTTCAAATTCTTTCCTAATGTTGGGTTCAATTAAACACAGCTTTTATAAAAAATCTTTTGTTACATGTTTGTTGGAATTACATTAAAAGAGAAATTGTAATCAGTGTCTTTAGCCTGCTTAAAATATTAAGCAGAATCCAGCACAGAGATGAATAGAAGATAAGACTTTGATATTTCTGAATTTGTCTTGCAAGTTATTGGCCAAAACATTAGAAAAAAATTAATCATTATTAACCATCTAAGATTATGCAAAAAACAAATAAAAAAAGATAAAATTGTGTTTAATGCTGCATCAATTTTAATAGTTCTCTGGAGGAACGTAAGACCATGAGTTAGATTATCTTAATTATCAGGGGTTTTCTTTTATAAATCAGTAAGAATTATTTGTCAAATCACACCCATCAATTGTTAGAACTCTCTAATGAAATATTTACCCAGCATCTAATTAATGAAAGTGGAAATATCTCAATTGGAAATGGTTTTTGTTACAGCAATTGTTTCTGTGAGCCACACTATGCTGTTAGTCATTCTGCCATAAGAAAGTGGTCTAAGGAAGGAAAACTTTAAAATTAATTCAGACTTTTATGTGCCTATAAAGTTTAAAAAAATAAATGTTCATTTTAAGTGCAATCAAGTTATAGAAGTATGTAGAATTTTCCTGCTATTGCAATTATGTACCAATTGCCATAATCCAATCACTCACCAAAGACATATTTCCTTAAAAGTTGTCTTTCCAATAAACCCAATGAATTAACTCAAATAATTTAACTTTGTTTTTATTGAAAAATAAAAATTATAAATACTATTTTTATTAGAATATGGGTCATTTCTAGTTTTTTTTCCAGCACTTATTTTTCAATCTTAATACATTCTAGAATTTTCAAAAGCATTTAAAGTTGTTTAATAAGCTCCAGAAATCACATGCTTTTTTTTCTCATTTTCCTATTCACTAGTTAGCAAGTAGTTTTAAAACTTCAGAACTTTGTTTTCTAGATTTTACACCAGACTCATAAGCAATCCATTGCTTGTTTATGATCATTTACTCATACGCTCAGAGCCATTCCCCATCTCATCTCATGTTCCTTTGAGAACTTGAAATCACCTATCATAATAAACCAACAAACAAACTGAAATCATGAAAGATTGCACACAGCAGTTCTGCATTGTCAATGTCCTACACTTGCTTTTTTTGTTTTTAACAGCCCGTTAAAGTGAAAATATTCAAAACCTTGTTCATCATTTAGCCCCTGTGCTACAATAAATTTCTCTTCTTGACTCCCCAATTTCTGCCACCGTTCTTCTAGTCATCCATGCTAAAAAAGTGGTGCATATATTTTAACTCCTTCTCCTCAGATAGCACATGTCATTAAACATCATCTTTTGCATAGTGAACCTCAGTAAGATTACTTCAGTTTTATTTTATTACCTCCACAAATCCCTCCTTAACTCTCATTTTGCCTTTTATGAGAAAATCTAAAACAGAACAACAGCTTCCACTAGCTGGCCCACCATCCATCTTTCCTGGCAGGTAATATCTTCAAGGTTCACACTGACTGTACATATCATCATCCTGCCCACAAACTCCAACAGTTTCTCCTTACCTTCCCCAAGGTCCACAACAACACTTAGTAAGGAGAGAGGGTAGGGATCTTGGGGATAGACTTACAGTAAATTCTAAGATCTAAGGGGGACCCAAGGTGAGATTACTTGTCAGCTATCCAGCAGGAATGCAAGGAAAAGTAGGAAAGACAAAACTATCAACTTTTCTATGGATGTTAGTCTTTTTTAGACTTCCTATTATGAAAATTTCTTCTTATTTGGGAGGTAATTTTTCACAGAGTGAGCCCCTGAAGAGACTGAGCATCTTCCTACCATACTAGCCTAAAATAGTTATTTTCTTCTTCCTACATCCTGCAAGGGAAGATGAGGGCAAATAACCTAGCTTCAGCCAATTAGAAGTAACCACCTAAAGATGTGATTCATGAAAAAATGTCATAAGAAAAGGGTTTCAACCTGTGGCTGCAACAGCAATATTTAGTTGCATACAGTGGCAAGATCTGTACATTGTAAAGATGGTCACTATAGGGGTGGCCTTTGTCCATGGTGGTATTGTGGCCAGATTGTTTTTTTGCCTAAATTCCACTGGTTCTTGACCATTTTCAAAATACAGTTCTTAAGCTTTTTTGTGACAACTTTAGGAAGCTATGCAAAACTGCTTCTAGTGAAGCTTTTTTTCTGCATAAGTAGGTCAGTATCTATAAATTGAATGAAGTACCATATCTGATTGAAGGTAGAACTTCCTCAATAAAATGTGGGAACTATGACTTGGGAAACTAAGCCATGCACATCAGAAGGTAGAAAAGTCTATTGGTAGTCAAAGGAAGGCATCTAGCTGCAGAAGGGAAATAGGCAATTAAATAATCTCCTATAGCCACCTGAAAATGAATTAAGCAGAATGTTTTTGGAGTCTGTTAGGCCCCTACCATAAGAAAGTATAAACAGTGGAAAGGGCATGTGAATTTTATAGACCTGGAATGCAATGATTTTTTTTCTAACAATGAGTCATATTGTCTTTCTGTGACTATGCTAACAGAATTTATTTCTTTTCCAGCCAGAGCAGGCAAAACCAAAGTCAGAGTTTGATTCTGCACATCATGAGGGTTACAATGTCTGTTGAACCATGACCTTTCCAGATCTCTTACATGAAATTTAGTGAAGTTTTCAGAAAGAAGTGAGACCACAAACACTGCAATGGATATACATGAAAATCCAGAGCCCAAGAGTAACCCAAACTCCTAAAGCCCACTGGATTCCCCTGGTCAGAATTGTAATACTCTCATATCTATGAGGTATGATATCAATTCTTTTTATTTAAGAAAATTAAGTCTCCTCATGGCCAATTGTAGCCTACAGACTTCTATATGTAGAATCGCATTCCATCATGTTCCTATGTAGTCAACTGCAAAATCAAAACTTGGAAGAGACAGCACACCAACAAACTGCAGGACTTTACTAACTTCCATCAGCAAAAATATAGTACATATGAGAATGGACTACAAGGGTGTTTAGAAATAACTTTAGAATGGGATGAACTTTTTAGGGGTGCATTTACTAGTGATTCTTCATTGAGGGTCCTCATTTATAGATCTAGGAATAATTAATATTTTTTGCTTGATATTTTATGGAAACATGGACTCAGAAGCATTTCGCACTAGGTATAGCTGATAGCATAAGGCATAATATGAAGAAAAACATATCCAAAGGTTTCTGGAGCATTTTAATGTTATAAATATAAGCTAAAAATAATATGAAAGCTGAGTAATGAAAAGGTAGACCTAATAGGCATTTGTCATTTTTATTTTTGTCCTGCATCTGATTATATTTTGGAGGAATCCTCCATTTTATAAATTTTGGTAGAACTCAATCTCTCATGACAGATTTGAGGATGAGGGTAGAACTCAATCTCTCATGGCAGATTTGAGGATGAGGTTAACTTTGCAGTTAACCATATGTGTGCTTTGGAGAACTTGACAGTCTCAAGTGAATATCACAATGAGAAATGGACAGAGTGATTAGACTCAAGGCAGAGGACTGAACAGCAGCTGCATCTAGTGGCATCTACATAGAGGATTGTGGTTGGTTCTTGTAATAAGGAGAAGTGGCAGCATTGTGGTATGACCTAAGTCCATTTGTTCTTTCCTTCCTACAAACCTTATTCTTACAAGATTTTGTTGTTGTTATTCTGAGATAGTCCTCAAATCTTTTCAATAAATTGCTTTCTGTTTAAAACCACAACAATTCTGTAACATGTCACCAAAAATTGATTAGTCCAAAGTTCATGTATAGATTTTGCATATTCATTGTAGTCTATTTCAAGTGCCATGAAAGAACTCATTCTCAGGAATGGAGCTTGGATACCATCTTCTAAGTGGGGAGCAGTGATGGCAAGTGTGTTAGAGTCAGGATCACTCCCAACATTTATCTCAAAAAAAGGCAGAAGGAGCCATAAAATAAGGCCAGTGTACTCAGTGTGGGTTGCCATTAACAAAGAAGATGTCTTGGATAGATTTTTCTTTTTCCTTTCCTCCCCACAGTTTGATTAGGTTTCTACACAGGGATATAGTACCTCCCTTTGAGAACTCAAAGCAAGGCAAGTCATGTAGGTAACCTGTCTGTTCCAGGAAAACAATTAGAAGTTGGAGGATAGCAAAGCATGTATGAGGTGGAGGTTAATTTTAGAGTGAAAGTCAGAAATGGTATTCTTAAAAATCACTGGTCTCTGGATATGCCAATCAGTTTACACCTTGTTTCTAGCAAAGATTATGAAAATATTAAATGGTTGGTATTCATTTTGAAGAACTGGAATGAGATCTGATATGGGCTAGTCTATAATCTGATATACATTCTTCTCTATTAGTTTTGTTTCTTACCCATGACCTACTCCTCAAACAAGACTTTTATGACTCCTTAATTTTCCTGTATACATCCTAGATGCTGGTTTATATTTATTTTTCAAATATTCTTCTTTTTTTAGAGAACACTCTCTCTGTGGCTTTGTCTATCAAAATCTTATCTATTCATCAAAGCTAAATTCAATGGTAAATTCTTCCATGAAGTGTTAGTTGGTCTGCCAAGCTGGAATTTCTTCCACTACTAAATTCTCTCATTATTTTGTACTAGAATGAACACTGTGGCCCTGTTTCAGTGACTGGCTAAAGTCTACTGATGAGTAGCAAAAATCAGTCAAGGCAAGGAAAGTTTTGAGGTGTGAATTAACACAGAACTTGCCTCATTATGGTGATAAAAATTCAGAAGTAGGAACCTCAGCACCGGGCTTCTTAGCTGGATCACTGCTCACAAACCAGAGAAAGAAGGCTAAAGCCAAGGTATGTACAAAGCACACCATGAGCACCATCCCAAACCCTGAGGACAATTTCTTTCTTTCTTTCTTCATCTTACAAGGAAATGGAAACTCTTGCCATTTTCCTCAGTCCAATTCTCTAGTTGGAGAGTAGGACAGAGCTGCACATACATGTTATTGCTTGTGTCTGGGTAAAGCAAGATAGATTGCAAATACAGCTCTCTTGTGCTATATTTATTATCACGTATTTGGTTATCCCCTAAGTTATAAGGGCAAAAAAACCCTATCTTTCTTCTTGAGTTTCCAACAAAGTACAATGCTATGTACATGAAGAAGCTCAATAAAACGTTTTGACTAGGTAAATGAACAATTATCACTATAAAATATGTAGGTATTGCTATTACAGTATAGAGGTGGGTGTATTAATGCCTATTCCATTCCGTCGTATTTCTTCTGTAGTATTTAATACAGTAATCTATAGAAATTATTTATCACGCTCTACTTAGATTTCACACTTAGAAAATATCACTCCAGTTCATCTTACCCATGTTATCTCTATCTCTTAGAGGTCAGTATTTTGTTACACTTTTGTGATTAAATTTTAATAGTAGAGTTAAACTTTTCTGAAGTATACATACTCTTCATCACATCAACCCTGAGATCAATGGTATTTGAGCAGCTTCCAATGTATCTCTGCAAATTACTATGGGCTGATAATTATCACACATTTCACACCTTGAGGCAATAAAATCCCAAACAATAAAATCAGATACTGTAGAAAATGTAGTTAATGCTTCATGAAAAAAAGTCTTAGCATCTTAAATCAAAACTGCATCTTCATCTTCTTTATGCTTGTGTGTGGCAAAAATAAATAGGCCAATGAATTGCTATATTCCCAAACTGTATGCTTTTAAAAGAGTAACGCATAATCATCTGATCAATTTTGTTCTAGGCAATTATGTTGAAATGGTCTTCATGAGATACAAAGAGCAATTTTTTTAATCAAGTCTATATCAGAGACATCAAAAAATTTAGAAAAAATGCCACTTAACTATATTATCAATCTATGAAAATTAAAGAAACTAAAAAATGAGAATTTTTATTTGACATTATGACTATAGCCATAATAGTAATTTAACTTTAAATTTAATTTGATAGAATATCCCAAAATCCTAAGTTTTCAAAAGATGTTTAATAATACATCTCAGTGACCTATACCAGAATTATTCTATTTCTATTTTCACAGTTATTATAAATAATCTTTTAGAGTTTTACTGCAGATTATATTTCAAACAATTTGTCAATCAAATACTGTTGGTTATAAAAATCATACCTAATCAAATGCAATTTTCTAATTTACATACTCAACAGTACTTGAGTGTGTGTGTGTGTGTGTGTGTATGTAAATAATTGCATTTCAAAAAACCTAAAATGACATTCCCTATGTGCTAGGTAGTATGCTAAGTACTTAAAAAGATCAATATCACTTCATTCAGTCCTTTCAGTAAAACTGTAAATGAAAAAAAACTTCAATTTCAAAGCAGTTTAATAACTTGACCAATATCAAAAACCTGTAACATCATTTGAAATTGTATCCTCTGACTAACATCACAATTTTTTTAAAAATATTTTATTTATTTATCTGATAGAGAGAAACACAGCCAAAGATGGAACACAAGGAGGGGGAGTGAGAGAAGGAGAAGCAGGCTTCCCGCCGGGCACAGATCCCCATGGGGGCTTGATCCCAGGTCTCCGGGATCATGACCTGAGCTGAAGGCAGTCGCCTAACCAACTGAGTCACCCAGGCACTCCTAACGTCCAATTTTTAAAGGTACTTTTTTGTATTTTGTATGTGCATTATATACAAAAAACCCATACAGATAACAATTTCATTTAACAAGCATCAAGAAAATTTCCTATGAAAAAATTTTCTAGAAGTTTATACCCTTATGTATAAACATGTTAGTTTCATAACCTCTGCAGAAAAAAAAAAATTAAAGATTTTATTTGACACGGGGCGGGTCGGGGGGGGACAACAACGTGCACAAGCAGGGGTAGCAGGAGAAGGAGAAGCAGGCTCCCTATTGAGCAGGGAGCCTGGTGAGCGCTTGATCCCAGGACCCTGGGATCATGACCTGAACTGAAAGCAGAGAGTTAGCTGACTGAGCCACTCAGGCACTGCCCCACTTTTGTGGAAAGTTTTTAAGAAACACATTTATTACACTTTAACAACCCTATTAGATGGTGAATAAAGTATATGTAATGTTTTTTGATACTTCAAGTCACCACCATGACCATCAATTTCTGTAGGAAGCTGTAACATAGTCATGTAATAAGTG
This sequence comes from Spilogale gracilis, assembly GCA_004023965.1. Classification (NCBI taxonomy): domain Eukaryota; kingdom Metazoa; phylum Chordata; class Mammalia; order Carnivora; family Mephitidae; genus Spilogale; species Spilogale gracilis. The sequence goes on from PITA01001750.1 coordinate 51,703, forward strand.
ATACTGAAGGTCTATTTACCCTCTAGTGGAACTTGGATCATGCTTGTTTTGGGAATTTTTTTAACCTTCATTATTGGATGGCTCAACCAGTTTCTTTTGGTCTTGAGTGTGCCTATTTGCAGGGATGCTTCCATTTTGTATGCCTAACCAGTTCTTTGGAACTTGCGGTATGTAGAAATAAAATTTCACCTAGCATTTTTAAGTTGTATTTTAAGTATAAATTAATTATCTCTGTTGAGGGGACCAAACATCTCTTAAACAAAACTTCTCTGTTTCAAGGTACACTCTTCAATGCAAGACCATTTTCATAGTCACTCTATCTGCACAATTATTCAGTCACAAATATTTCATGAGCAATTACCATGTGCCAGATATAGTCCTAGGTGCTAGAGATTCAGTAGAGAATAAAACAAGTAATGGTCTAGACTGTTAAAAGCTCACATTCTAAGGGTTCCTGGGTGGCACGATTGGTTAAGCCTCCAATTCTTGGTTTTGGATCAGGTCATGATCTCACGGTTGTGGAATAAAGCCCTGACTTGGGCTCCATGCTCAGTGCAGTCTGCCTGAGATTCTCTCTCCCTCACTCTTACCCCTCTCACTCTCTTTCTCTCTAAAACAAATAAATAAATCTTAAAAAAAAAAAAAAAACACACCTCACATTCTACTTGGAGTAACAGGCCAAGGAAAACATATTTTCAATTTTATAAAGAGTAAAACATATAATGCTTAATGATGATAAATACTTTGGAAAAATTACATAAGAAAAAAGATAGAAACCACTGGGGGCAGGAAGGTTGGTGCGATTTTGGATGGAATATTCAGGAAAGGCCAGACTAAAGAGAGGGATGTGTAAAAAAAAAAAGAGCTGAACAAAGGGATGAGGAAGACACATGTTTGTCCTCAGATCCACTGCTCAGTCTTCCCTTGATCTTCTCTGTATTCAGGGATTCTGATCTAGGCCAGCAGTGCCTAGCTGGGTTTGGCTAATGGGAGAACTAAAAAGTAGGGGGAAGAAAGGAAAGAGGGTGTTTCCTGTCCCCCCAACCTCTTTTAGGCATTATGTCCAGCACTGCCTTACTTCTCTGGCTCTAACTCCCACCAGCTGGGCTGACCCAATTTAGGAATTTTCTGTTGACTCCAGGACCTTAGTTCTGGTAACATTGTATCTTTCCTAGGTCTGCTTTTGCCCAGGACTGGATGGTTTCCCTCTGTTGCTAACCTACAGGTTCTTAGCATTTCCAACACTTGTAGAACCAATACCATGTGTTAAATCTCCTACTTCAAAATATTTAAATGCTTGTTTCCAATGCTTTAAAAAGTTTATGAATCAATATCTGGATATCATAATACTACATGACAGAAGGTTAGAGAACAAGACTCATGGTCACCTAGGTGAAGATGATCCTGAATTATGGGAACAAGAAGTCCAGAGATGGTAAGAGATAGATGAGAGGAAAAAGGGATTGGGCATGAAGCCTATCTTCCAGAGTCTATTGGGCGACCTTTCTGATTTTGGTTTTTACTCTAAAAGAGATGGAAAGTTATCAAAGTCTTTTTAACTAGGGAGTGAGATGATCTCATTTTTGTTTTAATATAACCATGCTTTCTTGATGAGGCAATAGCAGAAATATGGAGACAGACTGGTGAAAAATAATTGTGGCAGGAAAATAACTGGCAGTAGCAAGGAGCAATCATGCTTAATCCCAAAGAAGCGTGAGCCAATGTTGATAGTCAAGCCAAAAGGATTTGAAGATGAATTGCAAATGCTAAACAAGAAAAGGATATGTTAACTTTCAAAGCTATATTCAAGATCTCAGTAGAGATCTTGACTATATGAAAGTGACTTACAGGAGTATAAACTCAACTGAAAAATCTGATCTACAGACATTAGTTTGGAAATCACATATAAATAGATTTTTATATGTGATGATAGAAATAGTATTTTATATTTCAGTCATGAATCTGGAGGACATCACCAATGATATTCTTTGCTTATTTGTAGTGTTTTAGAATAGCTGAGTCAATCAATAAATATTATAAGATCTATAGATTAACAATATAGAAAATGTATAGATTTCTTTTAATTTCTATATTTCTTTCTATTTATTTATAGAATATTGTGTTTTAAATATTCTTACTAAAGCATTCAGAATGAGGAATTATACATTTATTCCAAGTATTCCTGAGATGGTCTTTTGTTGTATTACTTAAGTCTGTTATAAATCTAGCTCATATTAAGCTGGAACTTTAAAGGATACTTCTGGTATCTAACAGAATCATAGAACAGTACGATTAAGACTTTAACATTGTCAGGACTCATCTGAGTCTATCTCAGAGTCTCTCCATGTATATCTACTACATACTACATTTTTCCTTCTCCCTGAAGGCCGACTTTCTGCACATGGCAGAGTATACTCGCCAACAACTCTGCATCTTAACATCTTATGGCTTTTAGACTCAGAAAACAAAAACAAAAACAAAAACAAAACAAAACAGTTCTCAGAAAAATAAGAGGGGAAAGTGCCAGAAAAAAAAAGAATATGTTCAGTACAGTTTTCAAAGGCAATTTAACAGTCTCTTAAGAAAATGTGTTTTTCATTCTTTCCATTCATTGCCTATATATATATATTCAACATGAATATTAGTATTTCTCTTTCAAAAATGTGCAGGGATAAAAATAATAGAAGCATTAGAAATCATTTCCATTTTATACATTTTTTATAATTTCTTGCACTTTATCCAAAATCTCATAGAGTTAAGACTGATGTAACAATTTATCTGCAGTGTATTTGATCAGCATATAATAATAAAGGTAAGCACTAGTGGCATTTAAAAGACATGATATCAGCTAGAAAACTACACAAGAAAAGATTATTTAGTTTAAATCCAACATCCCATGCCACATTTTTGGATTACTTAAACAGAGTAAAAAAAAAAAAAATGACCTTGAAGCTATGAATCATGCTGAACTTACCAGAGTATGATGAATGATAAATTATTAAACCCTGCATGTGAATATAGATCTACAAAACAGAAAAGAGATACATTTCTGTCATTTCTTTATTCAACAGACATTTACTGAGTTCTCTCTTTTTTTCAAGGGACAGAGCATTCTGGTTCTAAAGAAAGAAAAAATAAACTGAAAAGTTAGATTTGTTTAACTACAAATATTATGAAGAAAAGCATTTTGAGTTTATTAATTAGGAGTACAACCAATATATCCAATCAGTATTTCCAGAATTATTTCCACCATTGCTACCACATAGTCTAACTCCCATCATTTCTCCCAACGAACAATGCAGAAAACAGATAGAGGCTTGATTCTATTCTTGCAACACTGACTATACTCCACACAAAATTCAAAGCCATCCTTATAAAATAGGAATGAGATAGAGCCACTCTGTTTGTGTCAATTCTTTGATGGTATTTTATTGCATAAAATCTTTGATCTTTTGCTTGTCTTCAACAACCAGAGAAATAAGTGCATATGGATAGTGTTTAAGATGAAATAAAGCTGAATTGTCAGTAAGTTTTCCTTTTTATTATCAAAGGCAGAATAAACTTGGATGAATAGAATTGACTTTGTGTGTTTTGCTTTTGAGGAAAAAAAGAGAAGATATGAGAATATGATATCAGTATATGTCAAAAGATCAGTGCATATTCAAATTTCTCACACCTTTTCACACAGAGTTCTCTGCAATAACATCTTCTAGTGATGGCTATTTGCACTATATTTGAAGTTCCTTTGATATGTTATTGTATTATTCTTTTTTTAAAAAAAGATTTTATTTATTTGACAGCAAGAAACACAGCTAGAGAGGGAACACAAGCAGAGGGAGTGAAAGAAGGAGAAACAGGCTTCCTGCCGAGCAGGGAGCCTGATATGGGGCTCGATCCCGGGTCTCCAGGATCAAGACCTGACCTGAAGGCAGTTTGCTTAACCAACTGAGCCACCCAGGCGCCCCATTATATGTTACTGTATTATTCTATATGGATCCAATCACAACAAAAATTTCTCTTGAAACTAAGAAAAAAATTTATTTTACAATGTAAGTAATTAACACTTTGAACGTTTATACACATGGTCTTGCATTGACCTAACAGTACTATTCAGAAAATTGATTGATTTTGTGGAGGACCTATTTTCCTAGCATTTAGCCAATTATTAAAATGGAACCCTATAAATAGCACTCATGTACTACAAAAAGACAATAAAAACAGCATCCAAATCATTAGTCTAATTAGTTAAATTTTGCTGCTATTGCTGAAGGGAAAATATTTTCAAATACTAAAGGTTGTCTAAGCTTGTTAACAAACACAGCTTACGACCCAGTATCTATGCAGATTATAAGACAGTTTTATTGGTACTGGATATGGATTTATTTCAGATGAACTTAATTAAGATGTGGACAAGAATCTTACAAAAGATTAATCATCAAGGGAATGATTAATTTTATAGAATGGGAGGAGATATTTACTATTCCTCATATACCTGTTGGGTATCTACAAGAAGGTTGAACATGTTTTATTACTGAATATGCAACTATTTAAATAGAAGCTAGTACTACTTAAGTTACCTTTTTGTTATTTTACTATGTACCAAGTACATAGGAATATTTCATTTGCTTAACTATCTTAATCATTGTAGCAATGGTGTTTAATACTTGCATTTATAATTGTGGAAAGTGAGGCTTCTGGTGTTTATTTACTTTGATAGAATTTGTAGTCAGGTGTTATCTGGCTCTGAGGCTCATAATTTTTATCAATTAATACTATGAAATTAGACTCAATTTTAAATGAATTTCCTTTATTTTCTTAATAAATAGTTAAAAATAATTTATTCAGGGAGGGGGAAGATGGCAGAAGGCCAGGTGACCGCATTTCGGGGAGTCCCCTGAAGTGAGCTTAATTCCTGCAAAACACACTACAGGAACACTGTGAGCACCCATGAAATCAACCTGAAATGTGATATTTCACACTTCTGGATCACCACGGGGGACAAGGATCATCAGCAAAGAGGTAGAGACAAGTGAGAGCGATCGGAGGGGTACCCCCAGAGACGAGGGGTGTGGGGGAGGAAGCCCACAGAGGTGACCCATTGGAAGCCAATACCCCAGCACAAAAGTGCTCTGTGTTTGGGGAACAGCAGATTATGGTCTGATTCAAAGCGAGGCAGAGCCGGGAACATGGCAGAGCCGGCAGGGCGGATTCTATTTTTTCTGCCGCTGCAGCCAGGGAAACCGGGATCTGCAGAGAGAAAGAGTGCCCCGCAGTGTGAGGGAATGTGGAGGAGCCAGCTGTAGGGAGTCTATCTTTCCACCGCTGCAGCCAGGGAAACCGGGATTGGAGGAGAGAAAGCACGCCCAATGTGGCGGGCGGGAACCAGCAGCACGGAGTCTATTTTTCTGCTGCTTTTTTTTTTCCTTTCCTCCACCGCTTTTCTCTCCCTCTTCTATCCACCCCATGGGCCAGGCAAGGACCCCCCAGGGAAGGCAATTTTGCAGACTTGCAGAGGACGTGCGTGCGGGGCCATGGGATCTGTTCCTCCTGCCTGGGGGTCACACAGAGTCCCTGGGCACAGACAAGGTCATGCGACCCAAAATCAGTTGTGGTTTCCTGGTGCGGGAGTGAAACGACAAGGGGGTTGTTTGGTCAGAACAACCTTTGGTCAGAAATCAAACCAGCGTCTGCGCCTGTCTGGCTGTGACAGGAGGCTAAAGGGGAGGCTGTGCAGGGTCTCTCTCTGTGTAGGGGCTCTCTGGGAAGGAGGTCTGGGTGCAGACATCTTGCTCCGACCTGACTTCCTCAGCAGCTGAAAAAGGCCATAAAAGAACAACCCCCCCCCCCAGAACAGATAACTGAACCCTGACAACCTGGATACAATAGACTCAAGTCCCTAGCAAGGGGGCAGAGAGACACAGAAGGGACTGAAAACAGCACAGCAGGCCCCACCCACAGAAGGAAAAGCCAGAAGCTCAGGAGGACAACACCCAAACTGTAAAACCCCAACATGGGGGGGGCAATTTATTAAACTCCTGGTACTGCCCCAAAAGCTGTACACTTTATTGATAGTTTTTCACCTTATTTGTTTTTAAGTTTTTTCTATTTTTACTTTTAAAATTTCCATTTTAAACTTAAAAATTCATTCTCATGCTTTTTGTTCTTTTAATTTTTAACCCATTTTTTATCACAACGTGATACTCAATACAACACTCCATAACAATTTTTTACCTAGAAATTTTTTCAAACACATTCCTATATTTTCTGTTGTTATTGCCTCTTGTTTGCTTGTTTGTTTTATCTGTTTTTTCCCTTTCTTCTCTCTTCTTTCCTTTATTTTTTCTTTTACATATACATATAGTTATAAGCTTCAAGGTAATCCTACATCCCTATATACTACCCCTATATACAATCAGTTCTAATCTCCCTATATTTTTAAAAAGTGGGCTCCTCCAACAATAATAACAAGACAAACTCGGGAGGATCTGAAACACTTTCCTTGCCTCCAAGGAGTGTCTGCCCTCACCTTCCCACTCTAGTCTGTCAGTGTTTCTGTGTAATTGTTTTTGCTTTTGTATTACATAAATACTGGTCTTGGGGGTCATTCAAGTTGGGCTTTGCTTTTTGATCTCTTCATTTACCCTTGATAGCCTTTTCCATTACCTTGTAGTAGTTTTGTACCATATAAATCCTTACCACTGGGCCCCACTCTGGCAGGGGTTTCTTTTCTTGCTTTCTTGCTTTCTTTCTTCCTTTCTCTTTTTTCTTTCTTCTTCCTTTTCAGTGGTGAATTCTGATCCAAAACCTTCCAGTGACCAATTCACCTGGATAGGGGCATATATATTTGGCTATACACCCTCTCAAACACTCCTTGCCACAATGACTCGGAGGAGGAACATCTAACAGAAGAAGAACCAGGAGACTGCAACCCCGGTCACAGAATTATTGGAAATGAACACAAAGAATATGACAGAAATGGAATTCAAGGCAGCAATCGTCCAAGCCATGGCTAATTTGAAAAGGACATTAGTCTCAAAGTGGAAGCCCTAATAACAGAAGTGAAAGTTGAGGTCAGAGAGGCTATTAATGAGATGCAATCTAATTTAAATATGCTAACAGCTAGAGTAAGTGAGGCTGTAAATCTTATCAGTGATTTAGAAGACAGATGGATTAAGAAGGAGAAGCAAGAGAAGTCTTGGAGCAAACAGCTAAAATCCCATGAAAACAGAATAAGGGAAATCAATGATGCCATGAAATGCTCTAATATCAGAATTATTGGTATCCCCAAAGGAGCTTAGAGAGAGAGAAACCTAGAAGACATGGTTGAACAAATCATGGATGAAAATTTCCCTAATCTGGGGAATAAAACTAATTTTCATGTCCTACAGGCAGAGAGGACACCACCCAAGATCAATGAGGTCAGAAAAACCTTCAGGCATATAGTTGTGAAATTCGTGAATCATAACACCAAAGAATATGTCTTAGGGCAGCTAGGGGGAAGCGATCCCTTACCTATACAGGGAGGACCATCAGAATAACATCAGACCTTTCCACAGAAACCTGGCAAGCCAGAAAGGGCTAGCAAGACATATTCATGAAATTACATGACAAAAATATGCAACCAAGGATAATGTATCCAACAAGGTTGACTTTCAGAATGGAAGGAGAAATAAAGAGCTTCCAGGACCGCCAAAGTCTAAAAGATTATGCAACCACCAAGCCAGCACTATAAGAAATACTAAGAGGGGTTCTATAAAAGAGAAATGAACACAAGAGTGACACAGAACAGAAATTTACAGAGGTAATCTATAGAAACATGAACTTCACAGGCAACATGATGTCAATACAAATATCTATCAATAATCACTCTCAATGTGAATGGCCTAAATGCTCCAATAAAAAGGCACAGGGTTGCAGACTGGATAAAATGATAGGACCCACCCATATGCTGTTTACAAGAGACACATCTTGAATCTAAAGACACTTCCAGATTTAAAGTGAGGGGATGGAGGACTATCTTTCATGCCAATGGACCCCCAAAGAAAGCCAGGGTAGTGATTCTCATATCAGACAAACTGGATTTTAATCTAAAGACGGTAGTGAGAGACACAGAAGGACACTACGTCATTCTCAAAGGGTCTATACACCAAGAAGATCTAACAATTGTAAATATTTATGCCCCCAACATGGGAGCAGCCAACTACATAAGCCAACTGTTAAAAAAAATAAAGAATCATATTGATACGAATACATTAATTGTAGGAGATCTTTTTTTTTTTCTTTTAAAGATTTTATTTATTTGACAGAGAGAAACACAGCCAGAGAGGGAACACAAGCAGGGGGAGTGAGAGAGGGAGAAGCAGGCTTCCTGCTGAGCAGGGAGCCCAATGTGGGGCTCGATCCCGGATCTCCGGGATCATGACCTGAGCCGAAGGCAGTTGCTTAACCAACTGAGCCACCCAGGCGCCCCTAATTGTAGGAGATCTTAACACACCACTCTCAGCAACGGACAGATCATCTAAACAGAAAAACAACAAAGAATCAAGAGCCTTCAATGACACATTGGACCAGATGGACCTCATAGATATATTCAGAACATTTCACCCTAAAACAGCAGAATACTCTTTCTTCTCAAGTGCACATGGAACTTTCTCCAGAATAGACCACATACTAGGTCACAAATTAGGGCTCAATCGATACCAGAAGATTGAAATTATTCCCTGCATATTCTCTGACCATAATGCCGTGAAACTGGAACTCAACCACCATGAAAAGTTCAGAAGAAAATCAAACGCTTGGAAGCTAAAGACGATCCTGCTCAAGAATCTGTGGATCAACCAGGAAATCAAAGAAGAACTGAAACACTTCATGGAAACCAATGAGAATGAAGATACATTGATCCAAAACCTATGGGATACAGCAAAGGCAGTACTAAGGGGGAAATTCATAACCATCCAAGCCTCACTCAAAAAAATAGAAAAATCCCAAATACCCAACTCTCATTACATCTTAAAGAAGGGGAAAATCAACAAAAAATTAAACCAGCCCCCCACACAAGGCGGGAAATAATAAGGATTAGAGCAGAGATGAATGAATCAGAAACTAGAGATACAGTAGAACACATCAATGAAACTAGATGCTGGCTCTTTCAAAGAATCAATAAGATCAACCATTGGCCAAACTAATCCAAAAGAAAAGGGAGAAGACCCACATTAATAAAATTTTGAATGAAAGGGGAGAGATCATGACTAACACCAAGGAAATAGAAACAGTCATCAGAAATCACTAAAAACAATTATATTCCAATAAGTTTAACAACCTAGAAGAGATGGAGACATTCCCAGAAACCTATAAACTTCCAAGACTGAAACAGGAAGATATTGAAAATTTGAATAGACCTATATCTAGTAATGAGATTGAAGCAGTGATCAAAAACCTCCCCCAAAACAAGAGTCCAGGACCAGATGGAGTCTCTGGGGAATTCTACCAAACATTCAAAGAAGAAATAACACCTATTTTCCTGAAGCTCTTTCAAAAAATAGAAACAGAAGGAAAACTTCCAGACTCTTTCAATGAAGCCAGCAATACTCTAATCCCCAAACCAGAAAAAGACCTCATCAAAAAGGAGAACTTCAGACCAATATTGCTGATGAATATGGATGCCAAGATTCTCAACAAGATCCTTGCCAACAGGATCCAACAATACATTAAAAAGATTATACACTATGACCAAGTGGGTTTTATCCCAGGGATGCAAGGGTGGTTCAACACTCACAAAACAATCAATGTGATAGAACAAATCAATAAGAGAAGAGAGAAGAACCATATGGTACTCTCAGTTGATGCAGAAAAGGCATTTGACAAAATACAACATCTGTTCCTGATCAAAACTCTTCAAAGTCTAGGGATAGAGGGAACCTTTCTCAACCTCATAAAATCGATCTATGAAAAACCCACAGCGAATATCATTCTCAATGGGGAAAAACTGACAGCCTTCCCTCTGAGATCAGGAACAAGACCAGGATGCCCACTCTCACCACTACTGTTCAACATAGGGTTAGAAGTCCCAGCAACAGCAATCAGATAACAGAAAGAAATAAAAGGTATTCAAATTTGCAAAAAAGTCATCAAACTCTGTCTTTGCAGATGACATGATATGCTATGTAAAAAACCCAAAAGACTCTACCCCCAAACTACTAGAACTCATACAACAATTCGGTAATGTGGCAGGATACAAAACCAATGCAGAGAAATCAGTTGCATTCTTATACGCTAACAATGAAAACATAGAAAGGGAAATCAGAGAATCGATTCCGTTTACTATAGCACCAAAAACCATAAGATACTTAGGAATAAACCTAACCAAAGGAGTCAAGGATCTGTACTCGAGGAACTAGAGAACGCTCATGAAAGAAATTGAAAAAGACACAAAAAGATGGAAGAACGCATTCCATGCTCATGGATCGTAAGAATAAACATTGTCAAAATGTCTATACCGCCGAGAGCAATCTATACTGTCAATGCCATTCCAATCAAAATTCCACCAAATTCTTCAAAGTGTTGGAACAAACAATCCTAAAATTTATAGGGAACCAAAAAGGACCCCAAATTGCTAAGGAATTGTTCAAGAAGAAAAACAGAGCTGGGGGCATCTCGTTACCTGACTTCAGGCTTTATTACAAAGCTGTGATTACCAAGACAGCATGGTACTGGCACAAAAACAGAGAAATAGACCAATGGAACAGAGTAAAGAGTCCAGATATGGACCCACAAATCTATGGGCAAATCATCTTTCACAAAGGAGGAAAAAATATCTAGTGGAAAAAAGACAGTTTCTTCAATAAATGGTCCTGGGAAAATTGGACAGCTACATATAGAAGAGTAAAATTAGACCATTCTCTTACACCATATACAAAGACAAACTCGAAATGGAG
>PITA01001750.1:62736-85124 GCA_004023965.1 Spilogale gracilis
TGAGGCAGGAATCCATCAAAATCCTGGAAGAGAACATAGGCAGTAACCTCTTTGACATCGGCCACAGCAACTTCTTTCAAGACACGTCTCCAAAGGCAAAGGAGACAAAAGCGAAAATGAACTTCTGGGACTTCATCAAAATAAAAAGCTTCTGTACAGCAAAGGAAACAGTCAACAAAACAAAGAGGCAACCCACAGATTGGGAGAAGATATTTGCAAATGACACTATAGATAAAGGGCTGGTATCCAAGATCTATAAAGAACTACTCAACATCCAAAAAGAAGGTGAACACACCAAAAAATGGGCAAGAGACATGAAGAGACAATTCTCCATAGAAGATATACAAATGGCTAATAGACACATGAAAAAATGTTCATTGTCACTAGGTATCAGGGAAATTCAAATCAAAACCACACTGAAATACCACCTTACACCAGCCAGAATGGCCAAAATTAACAAGACAGGAAACAACAAGTGTTGGAGAGGCTGCGGAAAAAGGGGAACTCTCTTACACTGTTGGTGGGAATGCAAGCTGGTGTAGCCACTTTGGAAAACAGTGTGGAGATTCCTTAAAAAATTAAAAATAGAACTACCTATGACCTTGCAATTGCACTACTGGGCATTTACCCCAAAGATCCAGATGTAGTGAAAAGAAGGGCCATATATACCCCAATGTTCATCGCAGCAATGGCCACAATCGCCAAACTGTGGAAAGAGCCAAGGTGCCCTCAACAGATGAATGGATAAAGAAGATATGGTACATATATACAACGGAATACTATGCCTCTATCAGAAGGGACGAATATCCAACTTTTTTAGCAGCATGAATTGGATTGGAAGAGATTATGCTGAGTGAAATAAGCCAAGTAGAGAAAGTGAAGTATCACATGATTTCACTTACTTGCGGCACATAAGGGGTAATATAGAAGACAGTCGGAGAAGGAAAGTAAATGGAAAGTAGGGTAATTCAGGGAGAGAAACGAAACAAGAGAGACTTTGGACACAGAAACAAACTGAGGGACTTAGAGGGAAGAGGGTGGGGATATGGGAGAGCCTGGTGGTGGGTACTGAGGGCACCTATTGCATGGAGCACTGGGTGTTCGGAATGGGCAATGAATCTTCGAACACTGAAAAAAAAATTAAGTAACAATAAAAAAAATGGAAAAAAATTTATTCAAAGCATTGCTTTTTCTATTACTACTGGGGCATAATTTATGTCACAAGGAGTTGATCTTTGGAAAAACCAATATAACCAAACTAAGGAATGTTTCTTGTTTGTAATTAAAGATTGGAGCCTTTTCATAAGCAGTTCAATTAAAGTTGGACAGTATGACAGGGAACAGGTTGAAAACTGTAAAGTTATTATACATTCAAGTGGATTTGATAGAACCAGAACAATTAAATGCTCCATGGTTAAAACTGTTTGTTGTTAATTGTTAAATGATACATTGAATACTCAACAGAAGTTTGTGATAAACCAGACAAGTAATATGAAAGTACAAAAATGGAATTAGCTGATATGATGAAACTCATCAGCATAATCCAAGCAGTTATGCTTGTTGTTATTGGAGTGCAGAACAATCAGTTATACACTGGGAGGAAGTGTGTTGAACTTGAAGTTGGAAATAAAAATAACCTTTTCTGAAGGTTGTTTTGAAGGTAAACCTATCAAATTTTATGCCATCTGTAACAAAGTTTCAGAGGTTATTTAAAAGAAGCCAAGAGGTGGTAGGAAAATATTATTACTCGATAATAAATTTCCCTTTTTTATTTTTGAATAAGTTCTCTCTTGTTCATTATCTCATACAATTAAGATTTTCAAATATCTGGACTTCTGAGAAGATGGTGAAGTAGAGGATCTTGAGCTCACTTCATCCATGGACACACTGAGGTAACAACTACATCAGTGAAACTGTGAAAACAGCCTGAAGATTGGCAGAATAGATTTCCTACAGTCAATTGTATAGAGGAGACCATATCTAAAAGAGTAAGAGACACAATTTTGAACCAAATCCCCTGCAACAGTTACCACAAGTGGGAGGGAACACCAGAAGCAATAGCACAGAGAAGAGAGATCACCACACCAGGTACACTGTGCAGAGACCTGAACTGAGAAGACAAGTCCACATAACATTTGACTTTGAAAATCAGTGGGTTTTAACTTCATGAGTTTTTACTATCAGCAGGATTAGCTATAGGAAAGCCTGAGGACAATAGGAAACGGAGTCTCTGTCTTTAATGAGCCAGCATAACAATCCAGCAGAGATACAGCATAGAAGCAGCAGTTTGAAAAACTAATGCGGTATCAGAGATTTATTTGTTAATCTCAGAAGGTGTGTGGGAGGAGCAAGGATTTTTAGGAGACTTCTCCAAGAACAGAAGTGCTGGTGGGTTTGTTCACCTACCCCCCTTCCCAACCTAGATAGATGGACACTGGCAAGAACCAGTAAGAACACTTTCCACCTATCTTGCTGCTGCCCTGTGTTCTTGTCCTCTGTTCTCCTACAGATCTACCCCCATTCGACACAGCCCATGCTTCAAGCATCCCTCCAGAGCAGTTCTTGCCCCATCACACATTGCAGGTGACCCCAGCGGGGACTGGTACCATTATAGAGTGACTTCTGCCCTGAGGAGAGGAAAAAATAACCACATGCCAGCACATCCACAGTCTCAGCACAGAGAGTATGCCCTGCCCATCAGTACAACTGCAGCCCTGGCAGGTTAGACTGGGAGCAAGGATCTAGTCAGACTGCCAGTCCTACCCAGCAACATTTTTATGGGACTGCAGCCCCAGAAAGTAGGCTAAGGACATGCATCTGGTATGACTGCTGACAATACCCAACTAAACGCCCTCTACAGCCCCTGACTAACCTCTTAACAGCACAAGGACCAAGCCCTGCCCAGGGCACTCACAGCAGGCAAAGTGCTGCCACTGTGCCACCTTGACTGAAGGCAAACATGGCGCAACAACAGGACACATCAAACACACATAGGAGATACCCCTGATGCTCCAGGTTCCAGTGAGCAGGGAACATTGCATTACAGGGCACTCACTACAGAACCTCTTCTTTAGAAGTCCACTACTTTCAAGGCCAGGACACAGAGTTGACAGAAAGTTAGACAAAATGAGGAAACAGAAGAGTAGTTCAAAATGAAAGAAGAGGAAAAAAGTCTCAACAAAAGAGTTAACAAAAAAGAAATGCACCTGATAAAGAATTCAAAGTAATGGTAATAAAGATGCTAGGGACTCACAAAAACAGTGGAGGACCTCACTGAGATCTTTAATAAAATATAGAAAATATAAAAAAGAATCCATCAGAGATGAAGAACTCTAACTGAAATAAAAATACACAAGAGGGAATAAATAGTAGAACAGAGGAAGCAGAAGAGTGGATGAGTGAGGTAAAAGTATATATATACACACATATATACACACACACATAATTTATGCATACATATACATGTATATACATATTCATATACATGTATATTCATATGCATATATACATATTCATATATGCATATTTATATACATGTATGTGTGTGTATATATATTTTTATATATATAAAAAACCTCTGGGGAAAATAATCTGGAAAAGCTATCAAAACTGTAAATGCATGTAATATTTAACCCAGCACACCGACCCATCTATTTTCTATGTTCTTTATTGCATATTTGTCTGCCATCTGGGATGCCCAATTTTATTTATTCTTCTCGGTCTGTTCTTCCAACATTGCAGAAGATAGACCATGTTGACTAAGGAAATGTAGTCAACATTGAATTGTATTTAGATCCGAGGATGCAGTGGTTTGGATTTCATGGACTGTGTCACCACCATGACCAGTTGCGTGGTTCTCTACAGCAGGGTTTACTTGTTTAGATGTAGTTATAGAGAGGAAAAAGTTTGAACATTCTGTTTGGCTTGGTTTGATTTACCCAAGAATGACAGAAGGAGAACTAGGCAAATATTAACAGTAATGACACAGAAGTAATTAAAAGGCAAGCCAAAGCATGCTAACTAGACAGAGAGGGAACTAAGAGGAAAAAATAGTGCATGAACAGGGAGAAAATAATTGGTCTGTGGGCTAAAAGTGGTCTTGAAGTCAGAGTAATAATAATGGGAATTGTTGGCCAGGTAAAATGTAACAAGAAATTATCATCAGAAGAAATTCTGTATTAATTATTCTGTAATTTCAAGTTTCTGATGATGAAAATGCCTGGGATGATCAAGGAAAAGCTCTAACCTGTGCCAGGCTGGCCTTTCTGTCTCACCACAAAGGGGTTTAGAGCACAAAATATTTTTCCTTTCCCATAAAAAGTATTACAATGTCATTCATATGAAATGGAAGAAAAATGAAGAAAAAACATGCCTGGAATATGATTGTGGGAGTGGGTGGTTAAGGTAGGTGAAGCAAAATGATGAGAGGTGAGGAGATCAAGGAAACAAAATACCAGATTATTACAAGGATTACCAGGCAAAGACATTAAAGTCCCTCAGAATGACTGCAGAAATTAGAGTGGGCTAGAAGGTTGTAAACCAATGCCCAAAACCATCAAGGAAAGCAAGAGATTGTCTAAAAGGTCATAGCTAAAAGCAATTAGTAGATGTAAAGCCAAATATTTTAAGTCCAAAAAAAAGCTGTTTTGTTTTGTTTTGTTTTTTAACGGAAAGGAAGACTCTATCAGACATTTGAGAACACCTGTGTATCAGAAAAAATGAGGTCATAAGGTTTTAGTCTTAGTAAAGAAAATGAATCAACTTGGAGATTAAAATGTAATTAGCACATTGTAGAATTAAATAGTAATCTGGTCAATGTTTGTTGAGTCTCATGTGACTTGCACTCTGGCCAATTAGTCTCCCTAAAATTAAGAAAATATATATATCTCAAGGAAGTTAGAAACCAAAAGGAGTCTGAAGGTCTTGTTGTGCTCTTTTAAAAATATACACTATTTCTCAAAGGATCAGTTCAATTAAATCTCCAATTTTAATTTGCGTATGATCAATGGTGAGTTTCCAGAGAAGTTTCTGCCTAATGCTACACTGTGGTTGCAGGAGGCTCAGGTAGTCACATTAAGGCTCCTTTTAACAAACGATTATGTTCTTCATTATAAATACCACAGCAGTAACAGGCCAACAAAAGCACAACTATCTAATAATGTTGTGACATTGTACAATTAGCCTCATTATGTTTTAACAAACAAAATTTTATTTTTTGTATTTTTACTTATTTATTTGTCAGAGACAGAGGAACAGAGAGTGCACACACAAGTAAGGGGAGTGGTAGGCAGAGGGAGAGCCAAGCCCCGCACTGAGCAAGGAGGCTGGGTTCATGACCTGAGCCTAAAGCAGACACTTAACTATGAGCCACTCAGGTGTCCCTTAAACAAAAATTTAAAAGCAACTTTAATTTAACTCACACATACTACACATATTTTCTCTGAATATACCTGTAAATTTTCATGAGACCAGAAATATTTTTTTCCTTGTTCACCACTATATTCTGGTGCTTATCAAAGTACAGCATACTATAGATCTCTACTGAATATTTATTGAATGAATAGATTTCTAGTCCTGTTGCCTGTTTCACTCAAGTTGGATGCACAAGTGGGTACTCCATTCTCTACTACTTTGAAAGTATATTTAGAGAGAATTTTCTCCCTTTAACCCCAGATGCTTTTACTGCGCACAGTTGAGACCACATGCTATTATCCTTGCAGAGACCCCTTAGGTAGGCAGATCTTGCTTTTCAACCTAGCCAACTCATTGATAGAGAAGGGGTGGTTAATTTTGCAAACGGAGAGCCCATTCCCTGTTGAGGCATCTTCTTCCATCCTCAAAATACCACGACCTCAAAATATCACCAATACTTTGTTTTAATATATAAAATTCCATGATCATTTTAATCACCTAGTAAATGAGTACTATAATCTCAATTCCTAAACTTTTTAGCAGGCATTTTTGGAGTATGAATATGCTATATCCTTTCTTATATCTTGTTTCACCTAAAATAAGCACATTTATATTCTGTGAGCATTTATTTCAGACTTGTTTCCATTTCTGTTTTAACATCTCATATTAAAAGCCAAAGGTAGGATGTTTCTATATTCATAATCCCCTAGGGATCTTTTGTTCTTGACTGTACTTCGAGAAAGTAACACCATGCTATTCAATCTAGTTTCTTTTCTCTAAAAGTTTTTCTAAGTGGCTATAATATTAATTTAAAATTTCTTCAATAGATTTTGTCCTAAATAAATCACCGAAAACTGCATGAGTTGCTAGTACCAGCTGACCTCTGCCTGAGAAAAAGAAAAGTACCAGGATTCCATTCTCCATTTTTATTGCAACAGTCTGAGAAAGATTCATGTTTAAAATTCAAAGACTGATTATATTAAAAATACATGTGTTTTTAAAAATTCCAGTGGTTGATGTATTGGTTTGATTTCTTTTGAGGCTTTTGTTTTTCACCATATACTTCTGCTTGGGAAAAAGTCATTAAAATTAATCTTCAAAAATGTTTTTCTTCAAAGGTTACTTCATTTACTGAAATATTAGAAACTATACCACATATCAATAAATGGTTATGCAAAATTAGAGCAAGAATGAAAATTTTTTCCATATGTCTACAATTTTAATAACATTTTGGGGAAAATATAGGATGGGGAATTAAGAGAGTTAGAATCTGGTGATTTAAACCAAAGTTCACTGGCCACTAATGACAATAAATAAAGGAATACATAATGAATCAAATGAATGAATGAACATAAATCTTTAAGACTACTACCTTTTTGACCAGTCATTTCTTTATATTCCTCAGAAACTCTTCAACTTATATAAATTCTTTATATTCCCCATAAATATTTTATAGCATGATTTACCATTGAATGAAACACAGTAGAAAGAAAATATGAATACCTATTTTTGATTGAGTTTCTGTTTCAGTATGTCTGTGATGTTTATGCCATTGAAAATAAACTAAATGTTCTGTGCTTAATATCTATGGCTCCTTTAACTTACCAGTCTAAAACATTCTTTCTCTACTCTCTCCTATGGTGCTTTATAATCGAGGATGGGAGAACATAATTCAAAATGCCAACAACCAGTATGGAAAGGCAGGATGGCCCATTTAAAAAGGCAAAAACGAAAACACAGCAAATGAAAAGTTTAATTTCCTGCTTTTATCTCCTCCATGACTAATACTGAAGTAATAGAACACAGGAATAAAAGAACGCTCTTGGAGTCTTAATTAATTGAGCACTGACTAGCAGTTCTTTTCATAAGGCTTGTGAAAAATGTTCCCTCTGGTAACTTTAAATCCATTTTTATAATTAGCATTTAGTTGTATTCTTGAAATGAAACCAGCTTCTTTTTGTCTGCCAACACCAATTTTCAACTCAGCAGCTAAAAAATAAGTCCTGTGCATTAAAACCCAGCAGGTTTGATGGCAAGTTGTAATGACTTATGGAAATTCTGTCATCATTTTACCCATGGAAAATTAATTTAATTTCTTCTAAATCTGATATTCATTATGCATTCAAAATTTTATTTGTATTCACTCTTGACAAAAATATAAATCCTATGCTTATAGGCTAAAGATAATTAATTGGCAACAATTATTTGAAATACAAAGGCTATCCTTTCTAAACTTTTCTAGTATAGTTCTGAACACCTATGTAAAAATCTCCTTCAAAAATAATAGGATGTATATTCATTAAAATGTATGCTATGTTCCTTGGTAAGATCTCTATCTTTAAAGATTCAAATGAATTTATTCCACCTTATTATTGCCATAATACTATATTAATTGTGATTACCACAATAAGATAAAAAACCTGATTTAACTATTCATCTTTTAGATATTGAATCAAATTTTAAAAATGTTCTAAAATAAGAATACTTATTTTTAAAATTTGAACTGTTTATCAAGTCACTCCCCCTTAAAATTTTACTTTCAAGAGTAAAAAAGTAATTGTACAATTTTCCAGGTAAATTTTCCACTTTTTAGAGAATTCAAGATAACTAATAAAATCATAAGTGTTCTGTTTTTGTATTCACCCTTCTGCTAGGTGATAGTGCTGTACAAAATGAACATGAGATAAAACTGCCCTCAGAGTCTACCACTTAGTTGAAGAAATGAGAAAAATATAAAAAAAAAATTGTGGTAAAGATTACTTAGAGTTCAAACTGAATTTTTAAAATGATATTAAATGGCTACAGAATTGTCATGTTTCATTCATTGTTGGGCTACAATCGGTCTTAGTCTCCCTGGGCTCCCATGACAAAACATCACAGACTGGGTGGTTTACCCAACAGATGACAAGGTATTGACCAAATTTGTTTCATTTTGAGGCCTTTCCTCTTGGCTTGTAGCTCCATAGCACTGTGTCCTCATATGGCCTCTTTTTTATGGGAATGGGTAACAAGAGAGAGCACTCTCTGGAATCTTTTCCATTTCTGTACAATTAGGGCCCCACCTCTATGACTTCATTTAACTTTAAGGACATCTTAAAGGCCCTAACTATAAATACGTGACATGGGGGTTTAGAACTCAACATATGAATTTTGAGGGAACACCATTCAGTCCATATCAGTACCTAAATTTTGATTAGTGGGTAAAATCTACATAAGAAAAATAAAAGAAGTATCATTAGTAAGGATTAAAAAAAAAAAATCACAAAAAAGGGCCATATAAGTTAATGAATAAACATATATTTTCTAGAATCAGATAAATAGCCATATTTACAGAAAATTGTTAATAGCAGAAAAATACTGCTTACTCAGAAGACAAGACCACATATTAAAGAGTTCTAAAAATTCAAAGCATATTTTAAAATCTCTCTCCCTCTTCCTCTCACACCCACTATTTTTCCTAAGCTGTATTATGTGTTACTATTCATAAAAAAAGGTTTGGGTTTTACATAATAATCATTTGGAATCAGTACATCAAGTGTTTAGCTAAAGAATGTGATGAACTACAGATTTAAATACCAGTTTTAAGTATTCAGTAGTGGTTAAATGTAGCTGAAAATGTTTGAGGGGTTCCTGGGTGGCTCAGTCCCTTAAGATTTTGGCTCAGGTCATGATCTCAGGGTCCTGGGATTGAGCTCAGTGGGGAGTCAGCATCTCCCTCCTTCCTGTGCCCCTCCTCCCTGCTAGTGCTGTCTCTCTCTCTCTCTCTCTCTCTCTCAAATAAATACAATCTTTTTAAAAAAGAGAGAAAGAGAGAGAAAATGATGGAAAGGTAGAAGTCTTGCTTCTACACAGGTTACTTTGACATGTCATCTCATTATATGCTGGGGTATTACAACAGTAGTTCACAAAGAATAAAATTGTATATAAGAAGCTTAAGTCTTACATAAAAGAACATCTTGAAAAATGGGGCCATTTATATACTATCAGGTATTAGAATTATCACCTAATCAGTCTAACTATATCTATTCCGTCCTCCCTTTAAGGATATTCTTTCACTCCTAAAAGTTTGAAAACACAATGAAGAATAAAACGCTGTATGTTAACTAAATGGAATTAAAACATTTAGACAAGTATTGGAAACCTTACATTTCTTGTTAACTTTTCAATTATGGCTCTTTTTTTACATAATCTATTAGTCTGCTAGGGCTATCATTTAAAAAAACTACCACAGACTGGGTGACTTAGAAATTTGCTTTTCCACAGTTCTGGAGATTGGAAAGTACAAACTCAAAGAGGTATTTTGGTGAGGCCCCTCTCCCTAACTTGAAGACAAGATTGTGTCCTCAGATGGCCCTTTTAGGAGAGGGCTAGAAGAGGTCTGGTTTCTGTGTCTCTTCTTATAAGAGCATCAGTTCTATCAGATTAAGGCCTTACCTTTATGACATTTAACCTTGATTACCTCAGGGTCCTATCTCCAAATACATTCACTTTGGGGGGTTAGGACCTAAACATATGAATTCTGGGGACACAATTCAGTCCATTATAATCTAAAAGTAATTTCAAAAAGGAAGTACTGAGTGTCTTTGTACTTAGAACTATGACCTGAAACAAGGCAGACAAAGAAACATAAAAATATAGATTCTCTAATGAAACTAGAAAATGCTAAAACTCCTACACAGAAAAACAAGGGAGAACTGCTAAATGTGATGAACATTAGTGAACCACTGGGATGCCATCAAGAGTGGATACCTTCAGCGACCTGTCTCAGACAAAGCCTGGGGAGTATACAGCTACTCTCAAAATAGAATCGATGCAGAGAGGTGCACAGGACCTCCTGGCTGGTGAAAAAACATATGTGAGCGAAATACCTTATTAAAAAAAAAAAAATAAAAAAATAAAGACAAGGAGATATTTGTCAAGATAACCAACCTATTCTCCCAAAATCAAATAAATTCTTCCACAAAAGCACTTATAGGGATATTCTTAAACAAAACAAAACAAACAAAAACAAAAACTCCTTAACTCCTTTAAGAAGCTTACACATTTCAAGTTATAGAAATGGTTTCAAAACATTGAGGAAGAAAAAAGAAAACTTTCATTATTAATGTAACATATACTATACAAGAAATAATCACAGGGGAAAGACATAGAAAAATATTCAAAAATTTTGCAAATATTATTAACCTATAGTATCCAGCAACAAAATAATAAATAAATAAAAATACTGATACCTAATCAAAAATAAGTCAAGTGAGTTTTCAAAAATATACAAACTTTCTTAGAGTGCCAAGAAATAAAAGACTAAGGCAAGGTGATTGACAGACAAAAGGAGTGGTTTAAAAAAAAAGGGGGGGGGAAGTAAGAATGTATAAATATATTGAGATTGCACAATCATTAAGACAAAGCCCAAAAATGACTGCTTCCAAGGACTCTGATTGAGCACTCTAAATTGAAATAATTTATAACTCATAGCATTTTCTTTACTTGTCCTACACTTTATACCCTGTATTATAGTAATTTTTAGACTTTAATCTCTCATACCTTAGCACCTTTCTTATGCTATTAACTTTTGTTAACCTTTCTTGAATAGGTAAGACAACATCCATCCTTCAGAAAATTTTGGCTCAGGCATTATTTCCTTTTGCAAGCCTTGTTAGGCTAAGTGTTCAGCTTTCCAACGAACTCCCTCTTCATTCTTTTTGGCTCCCTCTATCTTACCATACGTTACACAAAAAATTATTTTTTGCAAGATCATTTTCCTTTCTAGGCCTATTAATTTCTGAGTAGGTTACATGTTTCATATCATTCAACCTTGTCCACAGGCCTATGAAATAGGGGCTTTACCCACATTCTGCTGAGAAACCTGAGTTCCCATGTCATTAAGTAACTTGTCCAAGTCAAAAGCAATCAAGACCAGATTTGACTCAAAGCCATTGGATTGTATGGTTATACACTTAACCTCTAGGCTATGCTATTGCCCACAAGTTAATATTGAGGTTAATTTCTATAATTTTGAGTCTAAAAAACTACATATTACTTCTACTATTAGACAGGAAATCCTTGGACTTGTCCTTGGAAGAAGTAGTAATGCTACTGTTTATCTAAGTCTAATCCATCATAGCAGCTCACGTTTGAGAAAGATTAGTATTTCTAATCTTACTTTAATTTATGAGCATATAAAAAGCTGTTTTGAACTAGTATAATTAGCCTCAAATTATATTATAGAGTAACCAGAAACAAAATGATAAAAGGAAACAGCATTTCCTACATTTTCTGTTCTAATTCATAAAAGGATAAGACTATGATATAATAAAGTGTGATGACTCAGTGTCTTCTTAATTATATCAATTAAAACGGTGTAATGTCTTAGTCTTACCTGTTTAAATAATATTAAGTTTATACTGAAGTTCACTCAAAAGACTCCTGTAACCCTTACTTTTTTATGTCACTCTTTACTGTAAATTCAATAAACTTAGTCACTTAAAAATATTCCAGAATTATCCTTGTTACTTATAGCTATAAACTTAAAAAGCCATTATTGAGAACAATCATTCTGTTTGTCCAAAAGAATGAAATAAATGTGGTTTGGTTATGTTTATCTGAAAAAACTGAGGCACATTTTAAAAATAATAAATAAATAGGGGCACCTGGGTGGCTCAGTTGGTTGGGCGATTGCCTTCGGTCAGGTCATGATCCCGGAGACCCGGGAACAAGTCCCACATCAGGCTTTCCTGCTCGGCGGGAAGCCTATTCTCCTCTCTCGCTCCCCCTGCTTGTGTTCCCTCTCTGGCTGTGTTTCTCTCTGTCAAATAAATAAAGTCTTTAAAAAATAATAATAATAAATAAATAAATTTTGAAAAATTAGTCATAGCTTAAGTTATTCCTCCTTGAATTCAAGAACCAGATTTAGAAACTATAATCCAAGAACCTAATTTAGATACCTATCATTATTTTTTAGAGAGAATATTATCAACTGGAGGGAATAAGTCACTTCTTTTTAATATTTATTTATTTATTTGACAGAGAGAGAGATCACAAGTAGGCAGAGAGGCAGACAGAGGAAGGGAGGAAGCAGGCTCCCTGTTGAGCAGAGAGCCCTATGCGAGCCTCGATCCCAGGACCCTGAGGAAGGGAGGAAGCAGGCTCCCTGTTGAGCAGAGAGCGCTATGCGAGCCTTGATCCCAGGACCCTGAGATCATGACCTGAGCTGAAGGCAGACGCTTTAACCCACTGAGCCACCCAGGTGCCCAAGAAAAAGTCACTTCTAAAGGAAAGGTTCTTCTTCTTTTTTTTTTTTTTTGACTTTAAAATTATTTTATTTTTTTCAATGTCCCAAGATTGTTTATGCCCCACACCCAGTGCTCCATGCAATACGTGCCCTCAGTACCCACCACCAGGCTCTCCCATCCCCCCACCCCCTTCCTTCCAAGTCCCTCAGTTTGTTTCTGTGTCCAAAGTCTCTCATGTTTCATTTCTCTCCCTGAATTACCCTACTTTCCATTTACTTTCCTTCTCCTACTGTCCTCTATATTACCCCTTATGCACCACAAGTAAGTGAAACCATGTGATACTTGACTTTCTCTACTGGGCTTATTTCACTCAGCATGGTATCTTCCAATCCAATTCATGTTGCTACAAAAGTTGGATATTCATCCTTTCTGATGGAGGTGTAGTATTCCATTGTATATATGTACCACCTCTTCTTTATCCATTCAACTGTTGAAGGGCACCTTGGCTCTTTCCACAGTTTGGCAATTGTGGCCATTGCTGCAATGAACATTGGGGTACATATGGCCCTTCTTTTCACTACATCTGGATCTTTGGAGTAAGTACTCAGTAGTGCAATTGCAGGGTCATAGGGTAGCTCTATTTTTAATTTTTAAAGGAATTTCCACACTGTTTTCCAAAGCGGCTGCACCAGCTGACATTCCCACCAGCAGTGTAAGAGGGTTCCCCTTTCTCCACAGCCTCTCCAACACTTGTTGTTTCCTGTCTTGTTAATTTTGGCCATTCTGACTGGTGTAAGGTGGTATCTCAGTGTGGTTTTGATTTGAATTTCCCTGATACCTAGTGACAATGAGCATTTTTTCATGTGTCTGTTAGCCATTTGTATATCTTCTTTGGAGAAGTGCCTCTTCATGTCCCTTGCCCATTTTTTGATGTGTCCATCTTCTTTTTGGATGTTGAGTTTGGGTAGTTCTCTATAGATCTTGGATATCAGCCCTTTGTCTGTAGTGTCATTTGCAAATATCTTCTCCCATTCTGTGGGTTGCCTCTTTGTTTTGTTAACTCTTTCCTTTGCTGTACAGAAGCTTTTTATTTTGATGAAGTCCCAGGAGTTCATTTTCGCTTTTGTCTCCTTTGCCTTTGGAGACGTGTCTTGAAAGAAGTTGCTGTGGCCGATGTCAAAGAGGTTACTGCCTATGTTCTTTTCTAGGATTTTGATGGATTCATGCCTCACATTATTCTTCTCATGTATCAGGACACATTTAGTTTATTAAGAAAAGTCCCAAAGAGTTTTATTTCTCGATGTAATCTCAGGACATGATTTAATGGAAAGCTTCTGAATAGTGACAAGCATTTTGCCTATGTTGCCTCAATTAAATAAGGAGTACAAGTTAAGTGGTTTATCAAGATTCATTAATTTGGGGCATTCTTACCACTAAAATAGATAAGCCACCAAATTTTAGTGTGTGACCACTTTTATTTAAATCTATAACTTATATTAAGAATGTATTGTGGCGACAAAATAAATTTTAATGTACCAAGCACCAACAGGAGTTCACCATTTATTGGTGTGTGATGACGGCAACACTCCAAAAGCGAACTTTCAATCTGTTCTCACAGCACTTAACATGTGCAAGTAACTAATCTCAAGGCAAGAATGTTGTATGAATGTATGTTTCTAAAAGAGCAGCTGGTGTGCAATCTTAAAATGCAGCTCAGAATCTAAAGGAATAAGACTAAATTGAGCCCCAGTGGGGCTGTAGCTTCTGTTGATTACCAGCTGCCATGGGACCAAACTCCAGGATAGTATACTGCTTCCCATGCCTTTAAAAAGATTCACTAGTTTGGGAGAACATATGTTTTGTTTTGTTTTATTTTTATTTGGTACACAAAAAACCTTATTCTAACTGATTTCTCCATTTACTAGTAATATTTTGTGTCCTTGGGAAAATAAAATTTTGAAATACAGTAGAAGGAGATTTTAAACTATGAACACTTTGGTGTACCCTTTTCTGGGGCAGCTTATTTGGGTGATCTGTATGCTATGATCCCTGAAATTTAAATCAAACTTTTGTAATATCTTAAATTCATTCCTCCTTTCTTAGTTAGGAGTCTAAAATCATGCACTATAAAGATGGAAAAGGATTTTTATCTTTTAAATAATTTATTTTCTTCCAAAACAGAATATCAATTCATTTACTTTAATAATCAACTATGTAGGGGCGTCTGGGTGGCTCAGTTGGTTGAGCGACTGCCTTCGGCTTAGGTCATGATCCCGGAGACCTGGGATCAAGTCCCACATCGGGCTCCCTGCTCGGCGGGAAGCCTGCTTCTCCCTCTCTCACTCCCCCTGCTTGTGTTCCCTCTCTGGCTGTGTTTCTCTCTGTCAAATAAATAAAATCTTTAAAAAAAAATAAATAATCAACTATGTAGAATATCATATTTTACATGGTTGGAGTAGAATGTGAATAATTTAAAATGTTAAACAAAACTACTACATACTAGTTTTATATTTTCTGTAGAAATGAACTTGGCTTTTTTGAGGTTTCTAACAGCTTAATCCTCATTACCTTCACAGATTAGTACACACAACTATGTAAAACAAAATTTAACCTACAGTCATTATATATTGGAAATATGAAAAGTACTTAAGTATTTATCAATTATATCTTAGAAGTCATCATTTCAAAGAAAAATACCTCATACCTCACATAATTTTTTCAGAATTTTTTAAATGCCTAATTATCTACATATTAGCATAGTAGAAACAAAACTGATGCCTCTTTGATAAAAAGCATTTATATTAATTTTATACTTCTGAGACTGTAGCATTACAACTGTATACTTAAGATCAAACGGAAAGGCATAATACCATATTTGATGGGAGAATTCATCATCAAACTAGCCCCATAATATGGCTAAAGTTAATTCCTCCTCATCCTCTTTTGCATTGTCTTTTATTTGGTTAACATCTATGCTTTATAAATATGCCCTCTTACAGCTACTGAATGTCTGTCTTTCACAGTTAGTAAACTCTACTTAACTCGTCTTATAACACACAGAAAACAGATCTCAAAGTTGTATCCTTTTAGATCAATATTTTTGTTTATACTTGCTATATTATTCACACACTTCCATAAAAACTCCTACAAAAGTATCTTGGATTTCAAGTACTTGCTTTACCAAAGAAGCATGGCAGAATTTGCTTCATGTTGTATATTTCTTCTAGTCCGTGAAGAAAAACACACTAGAACTAGACAACTACAAGCATTTGAGAGGCAGGGAGGGGGGTCATGGGTGGAAGAGAGGGGGAAAAAAATGAAACAATATGGAACAAGGAGGGAGACAAGACATAAGAGGCTCTTAATCTCAGGAAACAAACTGAGGGTTGCTGGAGGGTGGGGATGGGAGGATTAGGGTGGCCAGGTTATGGACATTGGGGAGGGTATGTGCTATGGTGAGTGCTGTGAATTGGGTAAGACTGATGATTTACAGAACTGTACCCATGAAGCAAATAGTACATTATATATTAACAAAAAAAATCAAAGAAAAATCCAAAAAAAGAGATTATAAATGTCTTATTATATATATATGTATATATACACAAATATATGAAGATATATAATAATTTTACTGAATATGTGATTAATAGAATCAGATGTGTTATTTCTATTGGAAACATTGTATGCATGTAGAAATTCTCAACTATGTTTATTAAAAAAAACTTGTCTAAAAGCAGATTGTCATTGGTATTCATACTTCTAAAACTGAAGTATGAAAATAGATCAAAATGCTTCGGCAGAATCTGTCTTTTATGCATCAACTTTAAGACTAACTCTTTTAATAATAAAATGATATGTTCTCTAGCCTTATCATTTGCAGCTGATCTTGATCCTTGATCTCACAACTCTTACTGACTGGCTACAAGATAACTCTGAGATAACAAGTTTACAACGACTATAAAATTCAGTAAACTATGCAACACAAATAAACCAACAGTATAAATTTAATATACTTTTTCTTCTATCCCTTAATCTCTAAAATTTATAAAAAGCTAAAAAATGTTTTAATTCTACACTTAATATTAATTGCTATAATTTGGAGATAACATACATGAATATTGATTAATGTTATACATTTATAAGGCACTTTACATTTTTACCGAATTCAGCACAGTCATCTTTATTCATTAATCTTGAAGAAGCTTTGATTTTTTTCCTTCATAAACCAATCATGTAAGAATACAACTACATGCCACACTTATATGGACCATTATAATTAAACTATACCCAGTTCTATAATTGCCAGTTTGCAAATAAACTGCATCTCCAAACCAGAACAATAAATTTTATGTATACTGGAGAATAAAATGTTCTTCTTACATCATCACAGCCTTAGAGCCCTATAAAGGATTTTATTTAGACTTTAACAGATTCTCTCTTAACTTTTCCTTGCCATGTACTCCAAATGCCCATTGGTGTTAATTGCTAACCACTTTCTAAAATGACTTAAAATAGGTCTTTAGGTCATGTGCAAAAGAATAAGTAAGGATTGTTTTTGTTTGTTTTTTCTTTCTAGATTAAATGGCATTGATAAATAAAACTGCTTTTAAAAAACACTGTTTGAAACTATGGCTTACGTTCAAATCATATATATTTTACCAAATTTATCTTCCAATAAGCCTAGCTGAGAATGGTTAGAAAGTCAGACTAAATATCAAATATATGAACATGTATGTAAATATATATACAATGCTTTAATAATTTCCACATACAGTTTAACAAGTGGAATTAGTTGACTTCTATAGAATGATAAATCAACAATCCTAGCAACAATTCAAAATCAACAAGGTAGAGAGCTTCTTTGCAACTAACTTTGTCATGAGCATCAAGTTTTGCAATTGAATTTCCACTCTGGATATAAATATCAGTATTGTATGTAATAATGTTAGGAGTATTTAATAACTTCTTGTACTAAGCACTGAAAATAAGGTCCAAACTAATTAACTTCAAGCCCACACACTTTAATATTTTAAAGCGTTTTACTGGTTACATAAAAATTAAATCATTAAACCCTTGGTAGATCATCAAAAATCTACCTGAAGAGTTGGATGGTTATACTGGAAAATAGATGTTTATTTCTAATTATGCAACAGAAATAAGTACTTAGAAAAATATACTATACAACAAAAGATAGACAAGAATAATACAAATTAATTGAAGGTACATTTATAAGTCTATTTAATTTGTGCACAGATTTAGTTAGAAAGCAGGCTTACACTTTCCTGAGATATGAAAAACTGACAAGATCTTTAATATATCTTATAAATGTTAATTTTCCCCACAGGGGAACTAATGCTTCTGATTAGCTAAAGTAAACAGCAAGTGATATGCAATTAAGAGTGGTTCTCACTGACAGCACTTTCCATTTCAAACATAATAAAAGTTTAAACCAAACATATTACTCTATACACTGTGAAGAAACAATGAAATAGGATTCCAGAATTCAGGTTGTGTTTTAACTTTGCCAGTAATTAGTCTGGTGCTATGTAACTTAACTCTGATTCCATATTAGTTAAACACCTTATAGTACCTGCCTTAGCAATTTCCAGAAAGATTAACTTTTGAAATAAAGTTTTTGTGCCCAACACCTATTAATATAGGACTGTTTATCTCAAAAATTCATCATATACAATTTTTCAGTATTATGTCTTAATTCCAGGGAAGCAAGAAAGAGACTATAGAGATGGTGTCTAGTGGAGAAAGGGAGAAATCAACTAGTTTGCATTTTTGTTATGCCTATATAGCCCAAGTTTATTTTACAAAAAGAGAGATTATGTTAATTTCTCAAGCCTCTTCTCTAATTTCATAGTTATAACATCCTGTAAGCCACATAGGTATATTCAATATTATCCTCATCTCGTAGATCAAGAGGATAGATCAAGAAGCTAGATCTCATTTCTTATACAAATGTCACACACATGGTAATGTCAACCTGTGTACCAGAATGAAAATTTCCTGATTCTCAGATTATTCCTAATTTTTCTGCTCAGCGATAACTAACACACAACTTTGGTGAAAACCCTATCATAGGACAGCTCTATTTTTAAATTTTGAGGAACCTCCATACTGTTTTCCAGAGTGGCTGCATCAGTTTGCATTCCCACCAACAGTGAAGAGGATTCCCCCTTCTCCACATCTGTGATCCAGCAATTGCACTACTAGGTATTTACCCAAAGGATACAAAATACTGATTGAAAGGGATACATGCACCCCCATATTTATGGCAGCATTATTAACAATGGCCAGATTATGGACAGAGCCCAAATGTCCATCAACCGATGAGTAGATAAAGAAGATGTTGTATATACATACCACATGGAATGCAGAATTTTTACTCAGCCATAAAAAGAATGAAATCTTCCCATTCCCAATAATGTGGATGAAGCTAAATACCATATGATTTTACTCATATGTGTAATTTAAGAAACAAAACAGATGAGCATAGGGACAGGGGAAAAAAAAAAGAGGGGGGTAACCAGAAAACATTCTCAACCATAGAGAACAAACTGGTGGGAGGTGGGTGGAAGGATGGGTTAAATGGGTGATGGGTGTTAGGGAGGGTATTTGTTTGGATGAGCCTTTGGTGTTGTATGTAAATCAATCCCTAAATCCTATGCCTAAAACTAATATTACATTGTATGTTAACTTGGAATTTAAATAAAAACTTTTTAAAAAAGAAAAAATCCTACCACAAACACATACTGCAACAATATCTGCACAAGAGGACCAAAGTGAGTTCAATTCATCTTGCTTTAGAGACAGAGTCTGCTGTCTTCATTTGAATTTCCTCTCCATTCTTTGCCCTATCAAGTTCCATTTTCTTCTTGTAATGCATATCATAGACTCTCCTAAGTGGAAAGAACTACTCCTTCTGAACTTCTGTAGAATCTATTGAGCATGATACTAAGCTTGAACTTATTATATGGACCTTGGATGGCCTTCTTTCTTATGTTTCTCATCTCACTAAATTTCAAAAATGGGAAGGTTTAATGATTATGAGTTCAGTCTCTGTACATCATCTGCCTCTCTTCTTTGCTAAATAGCTTTCAAAGTATTCCCATAAAGGTTATTTCCACAGATGTCTGTTTCCTATAGACTGTGAGTTTTTGGAGGATTAGGATATCCAGTTGAAAATTACCACAACACCTACAGAGTCATGAATGCTATTTAACACTCAACAAATAGACATAAATATTCAACAAATACTTGGTCTATATTTTATAATGGACTTAGCCAAGCATTTATTTAAAAATTTTAGATAAACAATTTTTCCAACTGATATTTTAAAGTAAGATTAAAATTAAGAATATGGGTAAAAATTATATTTTCTTTTTCATTAATTTCAGATGATTCTGTTGAAGTTTTGTTAAAAGAAAGATGAATCAGTTAGCATCACTTATTCAGAAAAAATAAAGTTTAATTACCCAGCTAAATAAAAGTATTACATTAATGATGTTTGTAGATAACTGATACACTCAACAAAAAATTTGTTCAAATGTGTTTTGAAATTAGAGATGAAGGATTTTGTGATCAGTCATGGCCATTCTTCTTCTCTGATTTAAAGATTTTTTTTCATTTACTAGAGAGAGAGGAGGGGGGGAGAAAGAGACACACAAGTGGTGGGGGAGGGACAGAGGGAGATAGAGAAGCAAACTCCCTGCTGAGCAGAGAGACCCAACATGGGACTCAGTCCCAAAATCCTGATGTTCTGACCTACCCAAAGGCAGACGCTCATCTAACTAAACCATGCTGGCACCCTTCGTGGCCACTCTTCTGGGATCATACAGCATAGTTTCTTATATTGGAATAGGAAGAAAAATCAAAATCAAGAAGAAATGACTACGGATGTAGCACAGCACCCTCATAAGTATTTAATGATGTTAGGAATGGGGAAAGGGAGGAGCTGTGGGTAGGACAAAAGGAAGCATACCAGAAATTTTATTTGGTCAGAGCAAGTGAGAGGATTTGTTTGGGTTTCTTGCCCTTTACCTTCATACACAAAATACACAGAAAATAGAGCAAGGGTATATTCTGGGGAGTGGGGGAAAAACCTCATCATCCAAATTTAGCAGTATGTCACAGTTAACTAGATTTTAATAGTCATGTTATACAATGAACATGTGTTAATTAACCCAAAATAAAAAGAAAGAAGAGATAACTATGATTACTTATCTAAAGCTTTCATTTTAAAAACCATAAGATATTTGCATATCTGCTAGCCACTTATGTGGTCCTTAAATTTCACTTTGTCTCTTTAGCAGCTTACAACCCAAATGTAGATATAAATGTTGACAGTATTTACTTTTTCTATAACTCTCCAGCAATAATTCTCTAGCAGATATAAGTCTATTTGTATTTTTGTAAGGCAGTACAGAGAAGTGAAAGGA
Source organism: Spilogale gracilis (assembly GCA_004023965.1). NCBI lineage: Eukaryota > Metazoa > Chordata > Mammalia > Carnivora > Mephitidae > Spilogale > Spilogale gracilis. Next base: position 83,825 of record PITA01001750.1, read on the forward strand.
TATTTTTCTCCTTTGGAAAAAACAAACACACAAACAAACAAACACATGAGAATACGTTTTATCTAACAGTTTTAAAACACAGAGATTATGTTTATTATCTAAGAATATTAAAGGGCAGCAACACTGCCTATTTGTGATAAAGTCTCTACATAAAAATAATACTAGACACATACAGGAGCACCTGGGTGGTGCATTTGTTTAAACATCAGACTCTTGGGGTGCCTGGGTGGCTCAGTTGTTTAAGCAACTGCCTTCAGTTCAGGTCATGATCCCGAAGATCCGGGATCGAGTCCCATATTGGGCTCCCTGCTTGGCGGGAAGCCTGCTTCTCCCTCTCTCACTCCCCCTGCTTGTGTTCCCTCTCTGGCTGTGTTTCTCTGTCAAATAAATAAAATCTTTAAAACAAAAACAAAAAAACATCAGACTCTTGATTTTGGCTCAGGTTATGATCTCGGAATCCTGGAATCAAGCTCCATGTCAGGATCTAAGTGGGACATGGAGCCTATTTAAGATTTTCTCTCTCTCAAGGCACGAGAGTGGCTCAGTCAGTTAAGCAGCCTCCTTTGGCTCAGGTCCCAGGGTGCTGGGATCAGTTCTGCATTGAGCTCCCTGCTCCCTAATCAAGGGGGAATTTATCTTCCTCTCCCTTTACCCAGCTCTTTGCTCATTCTCTCTCAAACAAATAAGATACTTAAAAAAAATATTTTCTCTCTCTTCACCATTGCCCCTCCCTCACTCTAAATAAATAAATAAATAAATAAATAATAAATAAATAAATGATTTTTTTTTTAAAGTTAAAGGAAAGCTATATGGCAGATAATAGTAGCAGCTTGGTATTTAATGAGTATTTACTAAGTTCCTTAAGGATTTTAAAACACCTGCATTAACACCTTTAAAAAATGTGACAGTAGCTTGACGCTGTCATTTTAAAATATTTATCTTATGCTCCTGTTTTGTCTTTTTTGGCAATGACTTTTTCCCTTGTCCTTTTACAAATCCACTCTGATCCACCTCCATTTACTGCTTTATATAATTTCCTTCGGTTGTCCTATACTATTTTATGGGATAACCTATGCATGTTTATATTTTTAAAACATCATTTGTATTTTCTTCAGCACTGTTCTTTGAATTTCCATTTTTCATCTGTATCTTAGATGACTAGCTTACTTTAGAAGAATAAAGTGCAAACAAGAAGGAAAAAAGGGGTGGAAACAACTAATTTGAACTTGAATTTAAGAAGTTGTCAAACTGATACTTCCACTACTCAACAAAGTGCAGATTTTGGTTGGATTCAAGTTCT
>PITA01001750.1:85224-183316 GCA_004023965.1 Spilogale gracilis
GTTAAATTCTTTTTTTTTTTTTTTAAGATTTTATTTATTTATTTGACAGAGAGAAACACAGCGAGAGAGGAACACAAGCAGGGGGAGTGAGAGAGGGAGAAGCAGGCTTCCTACCGAGCAGGGAGCCGATGTGGGGCTTGATCCCAGGTCTCCGGGATCATGACCTGAGCTGAAGGCAGTCGCTTACACAACTGAGCCACCCAGGCGCCCCATCAATGTGTTAAATTCTTGAATCACTATATTGTGTCCCTGAAACTCATATAACACTGTATGTTAATTATACTAGAATTAAAGGGGGAAAAGAGGCCCCCTTATATTAAATATTATATCACTATAATAAATCACTTCTCTCAAGATAATTATAGACACCAACTATTGTTCTATGCTTAGTATTGTTCTATTGTCTTTGAAGTTTACTTGATTACTTTTAAAATCTTTACTAAAATCTAACTTTATATACAGAGGATGTTACCAATATCCTTCATTTGCCTCTCTGTGACAAGGCATATTCACCTGCTGAATAAAATGTTAAGCTATTTATACCCTATTAACAATACTACTTATATTCAAGGGATAATTTTTTTTTAATATTTTTATTTATTTGACAGAGAGAGAGATCACAAGTAGGTAGAGAGGCAGGCAGAGAGAGAGGAGGAAGGAGGTTCCCTGCTGAGCAGAGAGCCTGATGCGGGCCTTGATCCCAGGAACTTGAGATCATGACCTGAGCGGAAGGCAGAGGCTTTAACCCACTGAGCCACCCAGGCACCGTCAAGGGATAATTTTTTTATATATTAATTTTTGTAAAGTTATAAAAATTTGACATTTTAAGGTTATATTTACTTTTCTCTTATGAATCTGTCTTTTCCAGATTTTGTAATTTTTTTCTTTTAGTATGCAATATATAAATTCCATTTATCATTACACAGGAACCAGTTACCCATATTACCCAGTTAGGACAGTAAAGACAAATAATATATAATGGATATTTAGAAATATTATATTATTTTATAAAATATGTCACTATCTGATTTTGGTGGATAAGCAGCTGAGAAGGAGCAACTTAAAAAAAATAACATTCACTGGTGAGTTTTCAGAATGACTGTGTTCTTTTTTTCTTTTTATAAGATTTTATTTATTTGACAGAGAGAAACACAGCCAGAGAGGGAACACAAGCAGGGGGAGTGAGAGAGGGAGAAGCAGGCTTCCCGCCGAGCAGGGAGCCCGATGTGGGACTCGATCCCAGGTCTCCGGGATCATGACCTGAGCCGAGGCAGTCGCTTAACCAACTGAGCCACCCAGGCGCCCAAGAATGACTGTGTTCTAATAACAAGAAACAAGCCAGGGATAATAAACATTTCAATATCTACTTTGAGGACAGACATAGCACAATTATAGGAACAATTATTTCATATACACACATCCACATATTTGGGTGACAATCTCGAGAATTTATCACATGAAAATGCAACTAATACAAAAGCACTGTGTTTAGACAGGAGATATCTAAAACAGATGATTTACCTTATTAAGATCTAGGTTTAGAGAAGAGAAATCCTTGCATTAAAATAAAGCAGCACAACCTTCGCCTACACATCTAGGAAATGGTGTTAGCCCTGCAGCAGAAGGGATAAAGGGTTTTCATGCTGTTTCTCTTGATAATGGAATGAAGACAGACATACTAACAAAAAATCATTTTCTATTTTCCCTCACCATCTATTTTGCTTCCATCTCTTTATCTCTTTTTAATTTATGCTCTTTTCTTTTTCTCTGTCTCCCAATACCTTTCCTCCAAAAAGGCCTCACACATTCCAAAGCTTTAAATGTCTCACTTTTTCTACAAAAGTAATTGGGGATCACCATCCATGGGCAAGAAAAACTGAAGAGTAGGAGAAGGGTGTACTCTTACATAATACTGTAAGACATGGGGTATGAAGAGCAAAATAACACAACCATTCAAAGAGATCTGGATAAACTCCTTGACCATGCAGTGAAATGCAACATAAAGCTGAAAAATTACTGCCATCAACAAAAATTGTATAGAGAATAGTACATTGCTTTTCAGAACAGTATGGTCTTGATTCAGCAAAAATAACATGGAACGTACGGAGCAAATAACCAAACTAAAAATAACAAGGGAATGTCCAGAAACAAATTAAACCAAAACCAAGAAATATAAAGCTTGCAAAATCATCCAAAGAATATGCAATGTGTCTGTCTTTAAGTACAGTGAGGTGTAGCATTGAATAATGTCATGACTTCTCTCTTTTGAACGTACACATACTAAGCTATTCCTCCAGTCATTGTTAATTTTTAAAATCACCTATTTGTCAAAATAAAATATGGTCATTGATTAAAAATTGAAATACGAAGTATAAAAAAGCCTTTGCTTTGAAAAATACCTAAAATAACTATTACTGTTAATATTTTGGCATATTTTACGTTTTCTTTAATTTTCCTGTTTTTTAAAGAAGTTCATGCTGCATTTATAACTTGAGTCTCTTATTTCATCAATGTATAATTTACTTTTATGTTTATCTCTCTTGGGAAATTATTTAAGATTTTACTTACTTTTGAGAGACAGTGAGTGTGTGCATGACCTGGGGAGAGTGGCTGAGGGAGAAGTAGATTCCCCACTCAGCAGGGGCCCAATGGGGGACTTGATCCCAAGACCCTAGGATTATGATCTGAGCCAAAGGCTTAGGCTTAACTGACTGAGCCACAAGGCACCCTCTCTTGGGATATTCAAATGGTTTCATTTCACTGCAGTACTATATTGTTTAAACCATTATTAAGTAAGTATAACCTTTACACATTAGTTGGTTTGATAAATGGTCATTACCTTTTCATGATAATAAGAAAGTATATTAAGCTCCTGAAAATCACTAGGATATACTGGGTTATTAGTAAATGCTAAGGTGTGCCATTTCTGTTTTCCCTAACTTCAGATTAAGGCCCTATTTCCTGGGACGCCTGGGTGGCTCAGTTGGTTAAGCCACTGCCTTCGGCTCAGGTCATCATCCTGGAGACCCGGGTTTGAGTCCCACATCGGGCTCCCTGCTCGTCGGGAAGCCTGCTTCTCCCTCTCTCACTCCCCCTGCTTGTGTTCCCTCTCTGGCTGTGTTTCTCTCTGTCAAATAAATAAGAATCTTTAAAAAAAAAAAAAAAAAAGGCCCTATTTCCTCAGTTGGCAGAAGTGTCACCTGCTGCCAGTTCACAACTGAATCCCTCCCCTAGAACTCTCACCAGCCCAAGGGAGTGGCTTCATCCTGGCTTGAAAATCTTCCCGTTTCTTATCCATACATGGATACTAAGCCCCAGCCCTCCTGTTTCAACTCTCAACTCCCAGGGCCACCCAGTCGCAGCACTCCCCATGACACTGCAGTATGTGTACCAGATCCTGCTTCCCTCAACCCCTTCCTCACAGGTTTTATCCTACTTGGGCTGTTATAATAAAATACTATAGACTTTATGGCTTATGAATAAGGTTTATTTCTTATAGTTCTGAAGGCTGGGGAGTCCAAGATCAAGGCATGAGCAGATGTAGTGCCAGATGAGGGCTCTCTTCCTTCTGTAACCACACTTGGCAGAAGGGATAGGGAACGCTCTTGGATTTTGTTGGTTTTTTTTTTTTTTTTTTTTTGGTCTATGATATATTTTCTTTTTTTTATTATTATTAACATATATTATTTGTTCCAAGGGTACAGGTCTGTGATTCATCAGTCTTACATAATACACAGTGCTCCCCACAACATATGCCCTCCACAATGTCCATCACCCAGCCACCCCACCCTCTCAATCCCCTTCCACTCCAGTTTGTTTCCTAAGATTAAGAGTCTCTTATGATTTGTCTCCCCCTCTGGTATCTTCTTGCTTCATTTTTTCCTTTCTTCCACTATGATCCCCTGCCTTGTTTCTCAAATTCCACACATCCGTGAAATCATATGATAATTGTCTTTCTCTGATTGACTTATTTCGCTTAGCATAATACCCCCTAGTTCCATATGTATATCTATCTATCTATCATCTATATACACACACACAGCACATCTTTTTTTAAATCTATTTTAAATTTTATTTCTATGAATATTTCTACAAGAATAAGATTATAAATACATATATTGTGTTAAAAGTAACACTATAAGATAATGATTTGTGAATGTAATTACTGACATCATAACATTCCCTCATACTCAAATCAATTAGTCATTCCACATTGTTATATACTTAGGTTGTTTCAATTTTTACTATGGTTATAAACAATGTTGTATTATCTATAATAAAAGTTGTACATAAAACTATGTCTCCTATTATTATTATATATATTCCAAGAAGTGGGTTTATGAGTTGTTTAAATAGTTTAAGGTTCTTACAAAACATCTTTATCCATTCATCTGCCGATGAACATTTGGGCTCTTTCCATAATTTGGCTATTGTGAACATCACTGCTATAAACATTGGGGTGCAGGTGACCATTTAGATCATTACATTTGTATCTTTGGGGTAAATGCCCAGTAGTACAATCTCTGGGTCATACGGTAGCTCTATTTTCAACTTTTTGAGGAACCTCCACACTGTTTTCCAGAGTGGCTGCACCAGCTTGCAGTCTCATCAACAGCGTAGAAGGGATCCCCCTTTCTCCACATCCTTGCCAACACCTATCCTTTCCTGACTGGTTAAGTTTAGCCATTCTGACTGCTGTGGGGTGGTATCTCACAGAAACGGAACAAATAATTCTAAAATTTGTATGGAACCAGAAAAGACCCCAAAAAGCCAAAGGAATGTTGAAAAAGAAAACTAATGCTGTTGGCAACACAATTCCGGACTTCAAGCTCTATTACAAAGCTCTCTAGTCATCAAGACAAGTATGGTACAGGCACTAAAACAGACATATAGATCAAGGGAACAGAAGAGAGAGTCCAGAAATGGACCCTCAACTCGATGGTCAACTCACCTTCGACAAAGAAGGAAAGAATGGCCAGTGGAAAAACGACAGTCTCTTCAACAAATGGTGCTGGGAAAATTGGACAGCCACATGCAGAAGAATGGAACTGAACCATTTCTTTACACCATACACAAAACTAGACTCAAAATGGATGAAAGACATAAATGTGAGACAGTAATCCATTAAAAAGGACAATAAGGAATGTATATGCTATGGTGAGCACTGTGAATTCTGTAAGACTAATGATTCACAGATCTGTACCCCTGAAACAAATAATATATTGTATATTAATAAAAAATCCTTGAGGAGAACACAGGCAACAACCTCCCTGACTAAGAAGTTGTCATAGCAACTTCTTCCTAGACACATTGCCAAAGGCAAGGGAAGCAAGGGCAAAAATACACTATTAGGACTCCATCAAGATAACAAGTTTTTGCACAGCAAAGGAAACAGTCAACAAAACCAGAAGACAACCAACAGAATGGAAGAAGATATTTGCAAATGACATATCAGATAACGGGCTAGTATCCAAAATCTTTAAAGGCCCCATCAAACTCAACACACAAGCAACAAATAATCCAATCAAGAAATGGGAAGAAGACTTGAACAGACATTTCTGCAGAGAAGATATCCAAATGGCCAACAGATATATGAAAAAGTGCTCAACATCACTTGGCATCAGGGAAACACAAATCAAAACCACCATGAGATACTACCTCACACCAGTCTGGAATCTCTTTTATAGGGGCAGTAATCCCAATAATGAGGGCTCCACTCTCATAAAATAATCACCTCCAACAATCCCATGTCCTAATACTATCACTTTCAGGGTTAGGATTTCAATATGTGAATTTGGGAGTCACAAATATTCAGTCTATAGTATAGGTTTTGATACTTGAGAGGACCTCCCAATAAATTTCAGGGTCTAAAACTAAAGGCAGTTTATTCCAATTTTTGCAAAGACCAAATAATCTATAAGAAATAGTATCTATTTGTTATTCAGTTGGAATCTGTAAATAATCCATTCTTTTTTGTCCTGTGATTCAATTAATGATTGGTTATAATTTACCTGGATTGAGATACATATTATTAACTTAGCAACATTAGACAATACATATTCCTTTTATGTGTACTCATGATGGTGTTCATAACATGAATCCTGGTTTTTACCTATTTAATATTTTTTGTTGTTTGAAAATGTGCCACATACTACTATTTCCTATATGTGTTATACAATCATTTCATAATCATGATAAAAAGCCCTATATATCTGTTCTATAAATTTCTGTAACTGTTAATTTATACTTAAAATACTCAAAAGTGGATAAATCCTCTTTTAAAACAATTTTATGGGAAATATAAAAATATAACTTAAAGATGTTAAGATGCAGGGTGTCTGGGTGGCTCAGTGGGTTAAAGCCTCTGTCTTCAGCTCAGGTCATGATCTCAGGGTCCTGGGATCCAGGCCTGTGCCAGGCTCTCTGCTCAGCAGGGAGCCTGCTTCCTCCTCTCTCTCTGCCTGCCTCTCTGCCTACTTGTGATCCCTCTCTTTGTCAAATAAATATATAAAATATTTAAAAAAAGAAAAGATGTTGGGGCGCCTGGGTGGCTCAGAGGGTTGGGCCTCTGCCTTCGGCTCAGGTCATGATCTCAGGGTCCTGGGATCGAGTCCCACATCAGGCTCTCTGCTCAGCAGGATGCCTGCTTCCTCCTCTCTCTCTGCCTGCCTCTCTGCCTATTTGTGATCTCTCTCTCTATCAAATAAGTAAATAAAATCTTAAAAAAAAAAGATGTTAAGATGCAGAAGTTCTGGTCTGTTCTTTAAGGGAACATGTCTAAAGAAATTAGCAGAACAAGCAGGATATGCCCAGTAACACCAGTAACCTAATCACACAAGTAATCGTAACTTGATATGACCCAGGGGGCTGGCAGAGAGGATACAATACCATATTTCTTCATTATAATTTTGGCATATGAGGTGAAATGAAAAAATTAAAAAGAAACCCAGTTGTCTTAGAAACACAGTTTTGCTCTGACCATGAAAGAAATATAATCCACAGAGGACATTTATATTGAATTAACATATAACATATCAGATTAGACTTATTCAATATCTTAGGACAAAGGGTAGAAAATAATCACTACAAAAACTTTAAAACAGAGTATTTTGTATTCTCTGGTGTTTCTGAGCCTAAGAAGTAATGATTATGTAAAATGCATTTGATAACAAATATTCATAATTAACAGTGTAGTGTGATTAGTACCCCTAGACTTTAAATTCCATTATCCCAATGACCAACAGGTTTTTGTGTGATTTCTTGCTTAAAAGTAGGTCAAAGGATGTCTGAGAGTCCACACTTTAGGCCAAGGTCTATAATAAATGTCTCTAACTACACTTTTCAATCTTACCAGTCACCTGAAAAAACCTATTATACTTCTCGCAAGTAAGGCTGGCCAAGTAAGTAAAAATAGCTCAAACACTTCTTAGCCTCAAAATGTACCATTCAAAATTCACCCCACAAATGAGGATCTTAGACAAAGCACGGCCCAGTATATCAGACCTCAAATGTAACAAAATTCCCTATTCCAAATCAATTGTAATGGAAAACAAAGAGGAAAAAAAGCAGAGATAAATGTTACATTGGTCTCTAAAGCAGAGTTGTTTCTTTTTTGTTCTTCAATGTATACATTGAACTAATAAAAAATATCCCTTTAGAGTTGATCATAAAATCAGTTTTTATCTGAATTTATTTTTCTCATGGCATTATGGTTTCAAAACATTTAGAGGTGCAGAAAATACTTCTCTTTTTAATTTTTTTTTAAATATGGAACACTTCACAAATTTGTGTGTCATGCTTGCACAGGGACCATGCTAATTTCTGTATCATTCCAATTTTAATATTTGTACTGCTAAAGCAAGTATAATATTCTCTTTGTAACATAAATCTTGGATTTTCTATATACTGTTGTAGAAATACTAAAAAAAAAACTTGCAGAAAGATTTCGATGTATATTTTAACATTTTAAGTATTTTTATTTTGATGTTTGCAGATAGGAAGGGTTGACTACCAAATGAGGTGAGCTTTAACTATCAAACAAGAAAATGATTCCCTAAGTAAAGTTTTTATGGTAACTTGCAGTTCGATATTATTTTAAAGACTGAAGACTGCAATATAGAAGTATAGGACATATACCTGATATAGAGTAAGCTAAAGTATGTTGGCAGAAAGAGACTAATATAAGTCACTAATATACATACCATCAGATAGATTATGAGTAGATAATGCCATCTACTTTATGAGTAGGTTAAAAAGTATACTCTTGGTTTTCAGAAAAATATGGATAATAGGTATTTTACAGGATGTTTATTTCACAGAACAAATAGAGAAATATTCAAGTTATTTTACTAAATGTATTGCTGTTAAGCATCTTGAAATTAAGATGTTGCCCAATATTCTGAAATAGCAAAATATAAGAAAAGTTATTATTCAAATGAAAATAGTGCTAAATTTTTAGAAGGATATAGATTTTATCGATGCTTTAGTGTCATTATAAAGTAAATATTTGATACACTTTGCTCTACAAATATTTCCTAATGGATACAGAGATAAGGATTTACTTTGCAGGAATCCTTCATAATAATTCTTAAAATAAGACATTACAACTCATTTTTGAGTTGCAAATGACAGGTTATATTTGGTTTTTTAAAAAAAAGTGTGTGGGAGATGGGAGAAGCTGATACCCAAAAAGGGCAGCTTACTTGGAGCACTTGTATTATTTTAAATACCACTGAGGATGTGTGAACAATTACTATTTCTAAATACTATATCTATTCCATAAGCTAGAAAATAACATCTGTATCATACTTGACACAACATACTTGGTCTTCATGTACATGTAACTCAATCCCTCATAAACATCTCTCAATTGTACCAATAAATCCCTCTCCTAAATCAGTTCGCTTCTCCAATTCTACCATCACAAACCTAAATCAAGTGACCTAATTCAAATCTCATCTGGACTATGGAATGACTTCATAAAGGACCTCCACAAATTTTCTTTTTCCTCTTCATCTCTATCAATAAATTGAAATCTACTTTAAAAAATCAACACTCAAACTAAAAACCATTATTCTTTATGTTATCTATAAGATCTACATCTGTCATGCTCATTTTTGTCACAGGTACATTTTACATGCCATTTTGGTGTGGGATTTTTTCTCATTACTCATTTTTTTAAAGATTTTATGTATTTATTTCAGAGAGAGAGAGAGATTACAAATAGGCAGAGAGGCAGGCAGAGAAAGAGGGGGAATCAGGCACCTCACCAAGCAGAGAGCTTGATGTGGGGCTGGATCCCAGGACCCTGAGATCATGACCTGAGCTGAAGGCAGAGGCTTAACTCTTGAGTCACCCAGGTTCCCGATCATTACTCATTTTTTGGAGCTTGAAGGATTATCAAGCATATGCCAAAACTCCATAAACATTTTCTGGAAGAATAAGTATTGAGAACTTAGAACACAAATCAATGAAGTTGAACACAGAAAATCAATAGAAACAAATAAAATAAAAGACTTATTCTTTGCAAAGATCAGTAAAATCTGTAAGTGTCTAACCAGGGTAACTTAGAAAGACAGATAGTACACAAATTACTAATACCAGTAATATAAGAAGATACATCACTACAGATCCCATGGAAATGGATAATAAAGAAACACTGTGAACAATTTTATGCCCATAAACTTAATAACTTAGATGAAATACACCAATTCCTTGAAAGGCACAATTACTCAAAATTTATACAAGAACAGACAATCTGAATAGGCCTGAACAACTCTCTTTTACAAACTCTTTCTAATCTATTAAGCAAACTGAATAAACAGTAAGTAAACTTCTAAAGTAGAAAGTACCAGTCCCAAATAAGTTCAGTGGTGAATTCTACCACACATTTAAGGAAGAAATTATACCTATTGTCTACAATTTCTTCCAGAAATACAGAGGAAAAAGGAATAGTTTCTAACTCATTTTATGAGGCCAGAATTATTATGACACCAACCAAATATATTAGAAAAAAATTATAGACCAGCATCTCTCATAAACAAAGATACAAGTTTCTCAACAAAATATTAGCAAATCAAAGCTAACAATGTATGAAGAACTATATACCATTACTAAGTGGGATTTAAATGAATCTAGACACAGATCTTAGGCTCTTCACAAATCCTAACTCAAAATGGGTCACAGATCTATATATTAACATGTGAAACTATAAAACTGTTGGAATATAACAGTAGAAAACCTAAATGACTTAAGGTATTTTTAGATACAACACAAAATGTATGATCCAGAAAATAAATAATTGATATACTGTACTTCATTAAATTTAAAAGCACTTATGTAAAAAACAATAGAGAATTAAAAGAAAAGTCACAGAAGAAAATATTTGGAAAAATCTATTAAAGCACTGATATCTAAAATATACAAAGAACTCTTAAAATTGATCTCTTAGAAAGCAAACAACTCAATCATGTTCACCACAGCACTATTCAAAACAGCCAAGACATGAACGATGTAAGCATCTGATGATGGATAAATGGATAAAGAAATCATAATTATACACAGACATATGCAAGTACTGGGATATTTTTCAACCTTAAAAATGAAAATGATCTTGTCATTGACAATATCATGGATGAACCTGGAGAATATTTTTCTCAGTGAAATAAGGCAGACACATTAAGAAAAATACTATATGAATTCACCTATACCCAAAAACCTAATGAACTCAAATTCATAGAAACAAAGTAAAACACTGATTACTAGGGATAAGGAAGTTGGGGGAACAGGGATATGTTGGTCAAAAGGTACAAACTGCTATTACAGAGGACAAACAAATTCTAGAGATCCAGTGCACAGCTTGGTAACTATAGTTAATAGTACTGAATTATATACTGGAAATTTGCTATAAGTAGATTTCAGATGCCCATACCCCCCCACCCACACACAACACACACACACACACACACACACACACACACACACACACACACACAAATAGTATGTGAATAAAATAATATGTTAATTAGCTGTACTATAATACTCATTTCACTATGTATATCAACATGTTGTATTATACACCTTAAATTTTATTTTTAAAAGGGAAAATTAGACAATTAATAAACTAGTTGAAGACCTTTACAGAAACCTCAAGGAAGACATATAGATGGCAAATAAGTGCACTGAGAGATGCTCTATGTCGAATCATCTGGGTAATGCAAATTAAAACAAAAATACCACCACAGACCTATTAAGTGACAAAATCCAGAACACTGACAACACCAAATGCTGGCGAGTATGTGGGGTAACAGAAATTCTCTTACATTGCCAATGGGAATGAAAAAAATGGTAAAGACATTTTGGAAGACAATTTGGCTATTTCCTCTTATCTTAGGATGTAACTGTTGAGTTTTTTGGCATTTACTAAAAGAGTCACCAACTGATGTCCCCACAAAAAAACTGCACACACGGATGTGTATAGCAGCCTTATTCATAATTGTCAAAATGTGGAAGCAACCAAAATGCCTTTCAGTAGGTGTATCAATAAAAAAATATTGGAAGGGGCGTCTGGGTGGCTCAATCATTAAGCGTCTGCCTTCGGCTCAGGTCATGATCCCGGAGATCCAGGATCGAGTCCCACATCGGGCTCTCTGCTTGTCGGGAAGCCTACTTCTGCCTCTCTCACTCTCCTGCTTGTGTCCTCTCTCTGGCTGTGTTTCTATCAAATAAATAAATAAAATCTTAAAAAAGAAAACAAAACAAAAAAGCATTGGTAATCTGGACAATGGGATATTATTCAGCCCTAAAAAATGAGTTCACGATCCATTGAAAGACATGGAGAAAGTTTAAAACACCTATTATTAATTGAAAGAAGCTAATCAGAAAAGGTTACATACTGTATGATTGTAATTCTCTGACATTCTAGGAAAGGTAAAAGTAGGTAGGTAGTAAAAAGATCAGTAGTTTCTGCAGATTAAAGAGGGAGGAAGGGATCAATTAGTTAAGTAAAGAATTTTTAGGGCATTGAAGTTACTCTGTATGATATTATAATATGAATAGGTGTTCTATACATTTATCGAAACCCATGGGAAGTACAACAGCAACAGTGAATCCTAATATAAATTACATACTGTATGATAATGATGTGTCAACACCTCAATTATAACAAATGTAGGGAGGCAGAGGACTTGTGAAAAAATCTCATGCCAAATGCTTTCCTTTCTCAGATAAGTTGCACCTTCTACTCAGTTTTGCTTTGAAACTTAAACTGCTCAAAAAACTAAAAATATATTTAAAATGAACTTTAAGATCCTTTCTTATTCTATTATTAGATAATCATTGGAAAAATGCAATTGTTCTTTACTTTCTAGAATAAAGTAAAAAATATATATATAAGCATAATGCTGCATTGCTAGCAGAACCACACAGCAGTTTGTTAACAAGTAACAGAGGGAGGAAGACACAAGGAGGATTGGGAGGAGGCAACAGGTTCAGAAATAGAAAAAAGAGAAATTAAGTTAAAGCAATTTATAAACCTAAATACATGACCTGACCAATTCAGAAATAGGCATTATCCTCCCCAAGAAAAGAAACGCTATGGCTTAACTTCAATTTGAAAACTTCTTTTAATGAGCAATTGGAAACTTGCTACAACACAAGACAGAATTTTTATTTTTTAATGGAACTCATTCTACAATTAGCTTCCCTATAAACTTCATTCACCAGGCTTAATTCCACATTTTGAAGCTAACCAAAAATCAATCTAATTATACTCTTATACAGCAGTTTTTCCCGATGATACTATTACATCTCTACTATGTCTTCTTTCTATATACGTACAATTCCTTTGGTGTTTCTAATATGATATGGTTTCTATTAATGCCTCCTTCCCATTTTATGTTTCCACTCTTATGCAGTTCATCAATTATCTCAATTCCCACATTTAGGTAATTTCATTAAAAATGTATTTTTTTTTTATTTTTAAATATAGCCTGGTTACCTTAGTTTGCTTGGCAGCTCTTTCACATAACTAAATAATATTGGGTTTGTGATCTACTAAAGTTCTTCTACATTTTCTAAGAAGATTCTGATAAAAAAAAGAACCCTACATATCCTATATATTGAGAGGTTTTTAATCCAGTTTTATTTGTCATTTAAAATCACACTTTGTTAAAAAGTAAAAAGAAATAAAAAGAAAATAGAATCACACTTTTTTAGTTTCTTGCTTATGCCAAATGCTTTCCTTTCTCAGATATATTGCACCTGTTGCTCTCTCTGGAAAGCTTTCTCTGCACCTTCATATTAGTGTTTATTATCCATAGATTATTCCTTCAAAAAGGTTTTTCCTGACAACTTTATATCATCACCTCTCTTTCTCATCATCATTTCCTACATCAGAAACGTTTGTACTATTTACAAACACTTACAGATGTTATTTGTTTGCTTGTTAGATTTCCTCAAAAATCATTTCCATAAAATCAATACTTATATCCACTATTTTATTCTGGCACAAGCAGAGTGCCATGTATCTATTAGATATTAAGAAAATTAATCAAAATTTGGAAATAAGGCAGTAGGAAGAGCATATGACCTCTCAATAGCATGCTAGGATGATGTTTAACAACCTGGCCTTAGAATTATTCAAGTCCTGAAGGCAATTTACATTGTCCTTCGTTTAGTGATTTATTATACAACTGGAGCCCAGACACTGTGAAATTAATGTTAATTTAGATTTTTGTCATATAATAATGATGACTTCAAAGTTTGTAGTTGACTGACTTGCAAAACATTAACCAGATCTATATTTATCAATTTACCTTGATATTTTATTGTCCATAATTATACTTTCTTATTCTTTGAGCCAGATTTACCATTTCACTATTTTCTCATTAATAGAATTAATGTACCTTTGGCAAACATTAACTTGATAATTGCCCAATAGTCCTTTTTCAACTCTTTGAAAATTATATTTTGAAACTTGAGTTTCCTTCAGAATGTCCAAGAGAATTTGATTATAGGGTCTAATAAAATGTGTTGCCTGAAAAGTGCATTTTACAGAGTATTTAATTTAATAAATTCTTTTTTTTTTTCTTTTGGCCCTTGAAGGCAACAGGAACAACAGAACTTTATCTTCAGATTCTCTCCAAACAAAATTTAGTTACTTTAACACTATATATTTAAAGAGCTTATATAGTCAATTAGCAACTCTTGTTAAAACTATGTTAATAATAAGATCCACACTTTAAAAAAAAACTTTTTGTCAAGACTGTTTAGAAATTTATCAAAATGAGAGAGTACTGTTAGTAAAAGCTATTTAAACATCATTTAAATATCTAAGGCAAGGACAGGCAAACTTTTTCTTACAGTAGTTTAGGTTGTGCAGACCATACAGTCTCTATCACAACTACTCAACTCAGTCACAAGCAGGGCATAAATTAATGAATGTGCCTGTGTTCCATTAAAACTTTGTGAAAACAAGAGATCGGGCAGCATGGATAATTTGTTGGCCTTCAATCAAGGGAAATATGCTTGTGTTTACCTTTTTTAATATTTTCTTTACTTATTATTTGAGGGAGAGATTGAGAGAATGAGTGGGAGGAGGGGAAAACTCAAAAGCAGACTCCCCATGGAGTTGGGAGCCTGACATGGGACTGGATCCCAGGACCCTGGGATCCTGAACTGAGATGAAGGAAGATGCTTAACTCACTGAGCCACCCAGGTGTCCTCTTGGTTGTTTTCTATAAAGCAAAGGCATAGGTTCTGCAAGTTTACATGTTAATTTGCACATTTATGTTCAGCATCAAGGATAATATCCAAAGATTATTGTTCTCTTCCTTGTAGGATATTAATCATTTGTGTACCTAACTAGTAATCTCAGTTTTATTAATGCTTTCTTGGGAAGACTATATAATCCTTATTTTGCTAATTCTCATTTGGTCCTGATTTACTGTTTTTGTGGTTCCTTCAATAATGAGTTGACTAATATTAACATTTATTCTAGATCTCTAAGAGGTTTTAAGTTTTTGAAAATTATACATGTACAAGAAAAAAGATATGGTACTTTTTGAATCTTAGTTCTGCTATCTTAGATCCTTTAGATTCTATGTATCAACTTTCTCTTAGATTTGGGTCATTCTTATTGGTAGGATCTGAGATTTCCAAACAGCAGCTTTTCATCTCTGGAGGAAATTAAAATGTGATTATTTAAATGTATCAAGACCAAAATGTTTGAGACCAAGAGTCAGGGACCAATTATATTGTTTCATGGCATCTTTCTTCTACATTGAGGAGATATTTTTTCCAACTCTATGAATAATTCTAAATCCTAAATTCCAGTTATTTCTCAGGCCACTTAGGGCAATAAACAGAGATCAGTCCTATGCTTACAGAAAATTCAGCATTGCAGGTCTGAAAGACAATGGTTACAGGGAGAAACTTCTTTACTTTCTTTCAAGACTGAGAATTTGAGCCTTTGATCCATCCAGTAACATCTCTCTTAAGTCATTAAGGAAAAATTCACTCACAGTTAAATTGGTGCAGAGCATAAGATTTCTAAGTAATATGCATGCCTCTTGGTCTTGACTAGGCAAAGTTCTTTATGGTTCAGAGACCTACAGTTGGATCATAAATATAAAATTTCATGGACTAATAACCAAAATTAGAGATTTAGTCTAGTCACAATTCTAGAATCTAGACCGTCGATTGGGAATTCCTTTCTTTTTACAAGAGGCTTCGGTGTTCTGCCATCTACCTCATACTAGGTATGATGGCTTCCATTTTGGCCACTGTTTTGCAACAATGCAACTAATACATTTTTTACTTTAAGACTGTTACCCAGTGGATTGTTCTCCACAATGGGAGTTATTTTTATACTTGTCAGACAAATTGAAAAACTTAGCTACATGGGGGAGGAGAGTGTTGTTACTTTATCTCTTGTGTTTATTTCCTTTGCTGTGTTTTCTACCATGAGTTCTAGCTTGGGGCAGGGTATTAAGATTTAGTCGTGTCAAACTGAGGAATATCAGATTCTCCGCCAACCGATGTCATTAGCTGCAGGCACCAAGAGCTTTTCTGCACTAGGTCCTATTTATTCCTTCTGTTTTCACAGAGGCTTTTTAGAAGAAAGTTGTCTCGTTCTTGAAGGAACTTCTGCGGACACACACACACACACACACACACACACACACCAAAAACAAAACAAAACAAAAGAACACAATAGTTGACACATTCTAAAATACTGCCATTTCTCTATAGAATTTCCAAAAGCCCTAGCCTTGGAGAACTAAAAATCTGAGAACCAAGTGAATCTGCCTGAACATGGCAGTATAAGTAATTTTCCCACTTTATAACAATTATCACTCATTTCTCAACTAAGGTTTGGGAGAACCCTCACTCTGTGTTAACAAATAAACTTAGCCCACAGTTTAAGTGTTCTAATTTTAATACTCTACTTCCAGGGATCAATTTCAGAATTAAAACTCTTAAGGCCCAATTAACTCAAAGTGGCATAAGCAAAAGCTGCCTGAAAATTCCAAATAATCAAAACTTGCTGCTAGAGTTCTGGCTCTGTCAGCCTAGAAATTCTCTTTTGTTGGTAACATTCTCAGTTATGCTTCCCCCACGATGCTAAGTGGTCACTAGAAAAACACAAACTAATATTCCTCTAGTTTAATGCCAGAAGAAGGGGCTTTCCTTTTTGCAAATGGTTGCAGAAACATCCCAGGACTCTGTTTGTTGTCTAGCTGATTCAACCAGTTTGCCTGAAAGATGGAATTCTTTGACTGGCAAAACCTAGCCCATGCCTGACCAACACCAAGGGCCAAGAGTAGTGTGGCGATTGTTTCACAAAAGAAAATAAGAGTTCTTTTACAAGAAAAGAAATAGAAAAAAAATTCTAGTAGAAAGAAACAGCCATAAACTGTTAAAGTATACTGAAAATTTTAATACATTCAACTTCTGTTGAAATTTGTTGGTAGGCCCATGGCGAGTTTTACTAAGCATCAGCGTTTTTTTTGTTTTGTTTTGTTTTTTTGTTTTTGTTTTCTTTTTTAAAGCCATTTCCTGGAATAATCTCAGAGTCTGATTAGGTTTGCCATTGATAGCTTATAGTATTTTCCTTGCTTTCTGGAAAAAAAAAAAAATAGGATTCTTTCTTCCATAGTTCCTAGCAATAAGTTGTTGTGTAAGCCTATCCTAAACTTCTTCAAATAACTGGAAAAAAAACTGAACTCATTAAAAATTATGTGGTCTCTTATGTCACAGGTGTCATTCTTTCTGAAGCTTATTTATTTTAAAATACATTTAGAGATCAAGTTCCAATTATAGTAATATTCCATTTATTTTGTTAATATTATATCTTCAAGTGGTAATGTTCTCTGCCTCTGTCTTAGTCTTCCCATAGTTAAAACACACACCTCCTTTTTAAAAATCATTTTTACAGGATTTTGGCACAGTCTTTCATTTAGTATTCTTGACACTATAAATGTCACTTGAACATCTATATTTTATCTAAGACATTTGTTCCAACATTGATGTAATCTTGTAAAATCTGTGCTCCTTTAAAATCCTCACAAATTCGATTTCTTTAGTTGATCTCTTACATTTTACTTATTTGGCAATTTGTAATAAGACTGAAGTATTTCCAATTTTTTAGAAATCCTTGTTCTCCAAAAAAATTGTTTTCCAAAGTCTAAAACTATGCCAACTTGAATGTGGTTTCTTAGTCCCTAAAATTATGGAGCTTATGTCTGCCTGTATCTAACAGCCTCTCCCTTAAGTATTATAAACTTAAGGATTACACGATCCCATTTTCTCATGGTGCTTGTCTACTCTCAACAGTACTTCAGGGAGGTATAATAATATAACATGAAGACCACAAGTTTAAGGATTTCTACTCCTCTTACTAAAATGATTAATAACTTGAGTATTAATTTCTTTGATATCTTTATGTTCTTCTCTATGATTATACTCTATACCTCTTGGAGGTGTTGTGAAGATTAGATACAAAAACCTGATAGAGTACTTAGTCTGATATATGGCAGTGCTGTTACTGCCATAGTCTGTTAGATTTTTTTCTTTAATGCCTCCATCATGGATAATTTTAACAACTAAGAAATATTTTTCTCCAATATTAGCCTACTCCTGAGTTTAGTTTCACCCTACAGATATCCTTCCATGCACAGAGGACTACCAACTCAAACTTTTGTCTTCCTTCTAAATTCCTTGTTCTGTTTCTCATCTGTTCTTGTATGAAAAGGCTTTAATTTCTTATAAATTAAAACATGCTATTTATTTATAAGAAGATAAGAGTACCTTTTATCTCCTCTTTGGAAATAATATAGCAGATACAAAAATCTTATAATAATCCTTTTTCTCCCTTTTCTTTGTTTTTCTGTTCACCAATTTCTGGGTTCTGGTTTACATCCATGTTTCAATTTTTTCCTCTTATTTTCACCCCTCAAGTCATTCTGCCAAATAGAAAAGGAAAAAAAAAAGCTCCCTCCTCTGTTAACATTTCAAATGCAGAAAGACATTCTGTGAACATTTTAAATTTGCCATTGATGTTAAAGATTGGTGCCTGTCATTTTGAGTTATTTCTCTAGCCTGGATCACGACGATTTTCCCCTGTTATCTATCTTGACTTCTGCTTATTCTTCACCTATCCAGAAGTGTTATTTCTAAAGGACTAGTACAATTATGAAATTCAAAGTTTTTTTTTAAAAACTAGAGCTTCCCCAGTGCTACAGATCAAAGATCAAGGTCAGTAGCATGAAAAAGCCCTCCCAATACCAAATGCATGCATACCTGCCACGCTGAGCTAATTATCGTTTATTAGTACCCAATAGACTTTTAACGAATGTTTGTTTATAGACTTGACAATACGATGGATCATACCTAACTCAGTTTCTGGATATAGTAGAAGGTACTAGAGAGAACTTGTGTGCTGTGGCATGAAAAGATGGCCTAGGCCAATCAGATTTTTCTAACAACTTATAATTTATACACTGAGGAATAAATATAGTAGGTTGAGGCCATCAGCTATGTGTGTACAGAGACAATTTATACACTGAGGAATAAATATAGTAGGTTGAGGCCAGAAAGCCATCAGCAATGTGTGTACAGAGAAGACAGCAGAGTAGGAAGTCAGTCAAAAGAGAAAAAACAGTGATGCAGGCTCAGAAGTTTAGTCACTGAGGACACTCAGAGGCAGACAGGGAAATGTGGACAAACTGCCTTCATTGGTCACACTTCCTGGATGCTATTTCACTGAGATTCTTGTGCCTTTTTAAAATAAACTTTCCCTTATTTCTTGAGCCAGCCTTAGTAAGTTTTTGCTCTTTTCCACTGAGAAAGTCCTGACATGAACAGATGAGCTATTCTTGGTCATCTTGTTTTTTCCCCCTCTGGCAAATTTTTCTCCCCTCTAAAATTCCAAGTTATGTTAAAACTTAGCTTAAACATTACCAACTCTATGAATTCATTTTCTACCTTCTTAAGCCAAAGTGATTTCCAGCATAAATGAAGAATACTATTTACCCACTTACACTATACATGTCACATTTTATTTTACTTAGCACTCAACTCACCTGGCCATGCTTCAATCTCTACATTTGGAAAAAGTAAATACTAAGAGTATTTCTTAAGGGTTTTTTTTTTTGGAGGGGGGCAGAGGGAGAGAGAGTATCCTGAAGTGGACTCCCCACTGAGCATGGATTCCAACCTAGAACCTAGGACTGTGAGATCATGACCTGAGCCAAACCCAAGAGTTGGCTGCTTAACCAGCTGAGTTACCCAGGCACACCACTAACCATATTTCTTGTCAGAGAGTTGTAGTCATAATTAAACTATTTGGCACATGCAAAACACTTACAAATTAGCTATTATAGTAGTGACTTTCCCATCTAGAAAATATTAATTCTATTAGAACCCAGTTTCTAGTATAATTTTCTAGCTTAATAATTAAGAAAAAAACCTATTAAATTTTAAATTATATCTGCTAAGAAATCTATTTCTATATAATTATACCAGTGAATAGATAGGTATAAAGTGAGCAATACCTATGGCCAAATGTAAAGTTACAACTAAAATTAATTTGGATGGAAGAAAATTTTCTGTAAGATTTCTCACTGCTAAATTTATCTTAAAATGATTAGTAAGAACGATGTTGGTTAAAACATGTTTTATACGCCACATACCTTATTTTCCATAAAGCAGAGCCGAGGGCAGGACATCTATCTTTAAATGCAAATATAGAAAACACTTAAGAGATATTTAATATGGAATAGTAGTTCACTTATTTGAAAATTCAGTTTTTATAAAGTACTAAGACAATTTGTCATAAGCCCTAGTGTAACAATGCCCAGAATGACATTGTGTGATAAATAGAAAAAAAAAAAAATGAGTGCTATCCTTATCAACCAAGTGCATTCCCACTGTGCTTTAGCCTTTTGCTTATAGTATTTGTGAACTCTACTTCTTTTGTTGCAAATTCAGAAATAAACATTTAACACTTCAGTAGGGAAAATAAAAATAAAGGAAATAGATCAAACTGATTAACTGCTTCTCTGACCCTGATCAGATAGGTTAGTTGTATTCTAATTGAAATGTCCTTGAAATAAGAAATGAACTCTGTTCCCCAAATCTTCTGTAGCTTGTAGAAACTGGAGAGACATTGTTCTATTTAGAGATCAAACACCATTAACATCAAAAAATGGTAGGTATCAAAGGCAGGGAAATTCTGCATCTTATATGCTGTAAACCCGTAGCCTCACTGTGCGTTAATTGCCATGTCCACTAGAAATGATTTGACTTAGAAGATGAGGCTAGAAACTGATGAAAAGAAACCTCTCTTTGCAAGTGGCTTTAAAATTAGGGCTTTTACTTAAATATTCCTTAGAAAATAAATAGAAATCTGCCAGTGGGCAAAAAAAGAAAAAAATAGCCTAGAAAAAAATAGACCTCTGTTAAGAATCAGAACAGTTTTTGGAATCCGATGGCAGATAAAGTGTATTTATTTCTGAGTGAAAATTCCTCTTTAAAATTTTACAGTAACCATTTTGTGTGAATTAAAAGGCCAAAGCAGCTTCAGGAAAAAATAAATTTGCTTTCTCAGCTTTGGAGGCTAGAAACCCATAATCAGGGTCAGCAGGTTTGGTCCTTCTGAAGGCTGACAGAGGCCTTTTCAGAGCCTCTCTCCTTGCCTTATAGATGGCCATCTATTCCCTAGCTATTTTATACCCTCTTTCCTCCATGCAGGTCCACCTCTACGTTCAAATGCTTTATAAGCATACCAGACATGTTGGATGCGGGATCCACCTTACTCCAGTAGGAGCTCATCTTAACTGTATCTGCAATAACCTGCATCCAAATAAGGTCATGCCCTGAGGTGTGAGGGGCTGGGGAGGGTAGGATTTCAATACTTGAATTCTTCTGGGACACAATTCAACCCATATCACCTTACTTTTTAATTTTGCTACAAACAGTCATTTCTTTGGCAATTGCCTTTTTCAGGGTGGCTACGTGTGTGCCCTTCATCCATGAGAGATTCAAACACATTCTTTCAATTTCCATTGTCAGTAACACAGATTGCTTTAAAGTAACAAAACTTGCCTACCAGTTGACCATCTCTTAATACCTTATCTACAATGGCAAGATGCTTGCCTTCAAAG
Source organism: Spilogale gracilis (assembly GCA_004023965.1). Lineage (NCBI taxonomy): Eukaryota > Metazoa > Chordata > Mammalia > Carnivora > Mephitidae > Spilogale > Spilogale gracilis. The sequence continues at coordinate 106,890 of PITA01001750.1, forward strand.
AGAAATCCCCAAACTACCATTAACTACCCCCTTCCCAACCAAAACCAAACCCAACCTTTAAGGTCTTTTAGCTTCACTCTCCAGCCTTTCCCTCCAACTACACCCTAGTTTATCTCTTTCCAAATACTTTTAAATTCTATCCTTTCAGGGAACACCAAGTGCCAATTTGCCAACCTAATCTTTCACAGTTCTTTTTTGTTTTATCTGTATTCTCTTTTGGGAATTTTCCATGAGGTCAGTTTTCTTCTTACTTTAGTAGTCTCAAAAGTGCTCTTGAAGTTCATAGTTTTCAACATTTAAAATAGGGTTAAATTGCCTAAGTAGAGACACTGAAAGAAAATACCTTTATATAGGTTCCACTAGTAATTTAAGTAGCTAATCTTTAGAAAGCATAGAAAAATGTGTGTGTGTGTGATATAATTTAAAGAAATCAGCCATTTGATTATTTTTCAAAGGACAAACAAGTACTCTTCTTCTATGACACACAGTTCATGGTTATGACATATTCTCACTATTTAGCTCCTAATCATTGATCTTTAACTAGAATTTTTTTCCCAGTTATTTTTCAATGGAGAAAGGACTATAGTACTCAATGGCCTTCCAACTCTAATATAATCAGTACAGCATTATTTGAGTTATCTTTTATAAAATTCTAATCTAGAAAACCTACATCCATTCATTAAACAAATAATTATAGATTACTCTATGCCAGGCAGTATTCTAAATGCAGAAAATATAGTAGTTCAATAAAATCTCTGTGCTCATGACATTTAGGATTTTATGGGAGAAGCAGAATGCGTGCAATATATAAGTTAATTGTAATAAGTTAATTGTGTATTAGAAAGTGATAATGGCTATGGAGAATAATAAGAGACAAAGTTTTGGAAATTGTTTTAACAATGATCAAAAGTCAAAAATCCAAAATTGAGAAATTCAACTACAAGAAAAATGAGAATTTCCAGAGGAGAATAAAAATCCTACAAACAATGCCAAAACACAAATTCCAAACTAGGTGAAAACTATTTGTAGCAGGTATGAATTTACAATCTCACTCCTACAAAGTGAAATTCAAATCAAAACTACAAAGAGCCTTCAAAAAAATCAGATTGAGAATTATAGTAAAAATTGAATTTCTTAGTTGAAAGGGTCTGCAACAAATGTAGTTGTCAGGGCTGTATGGAAAGTTTGGCCTTTGAATTAATGATGGAAATATAAAAATGATACATGCCCCTTGATTTTACCTGGTGGTTAAATTACCAAAAATATATCCCACAGCTACGTCTCTTACATAAACTGACATATATGCACAACATTATTCCTTGCAGAACTGTTTGTCTTAGAAATACAGAAGATACATTAAAAATTATCTATAAGGAACTTATTGGTAAGATACATGCCATGTCCCCAAGAAGGAAAAGATGAAGAATGTGTGTAAATGGTGAAAATAATCTAAATCTGCACTTCCATAAAGGATATAATGATATTACTAATAAAGGTAATAAGTAAAAATAAACAATAAATCACATAAAGTATAGAGGATTAGATCTAGCTGGATATGGACAAGGTAGGAGAGAGAATTTAAGGTTTACCTCACAGTGTATTTTTATTCTTAACTATGCAAATTTAAGAACTAGTCAAAATTACCTTTCTTGTAAGAAAAAGAAAAAAGCATTTGTTATTTAATCTGAGGACCGTTCACAAAATAACACACAGATTAAACTGTTCTCAACTCCAGTTGCACTACTGAATGTAGATCCTTAATCTTTTCCCTTAAACAGAAATGGGCATATTGGGAAACACCAACACAATAGCTGATTTCTTGCTCTAGCTTTATTTGGGAATAAGTGGATAGAACCCTGAAAATAGCCCTTTTCCTAAATGTTAGGCAAATGTCACAGAAATAAAAGATGTTATAAGGATAAATACTTAAAAGAATAAAAGCAAAATTCAAGTAATACAATACACTTTTTTTTAAGCTTTCTAAATTGACGTTCAATGCAAAAAGTATAATAACAGTGTGATATGGACTTTAATATATATGTGTACATCAAGCATGTATGTATGCAGAAGAATTTAAGATAATTATAAACAGGAGAAGATAAAGAGACTTAAAGTAAGGTTCCTACTTTTTATTCAACTGAAATATAGACACTAGTAGATCTTTATGGAGATAGACTAGTTATGTATCCTGCTGTCAGTGGTGGTTACACAATTCTTTACATATGACAAAATGGCATAGAACTTTACACATTATACCCACATCATTTTCCTAGTTTTGATACTGCCCTATAGTTAATTAATGTATAAACATTGGAGAAATACAGTAAAGAGTGTATGGCATCTTTCAACTTTGTTACTGCTTGTGAATCTGTCATTGAAAATAAAAAATTATAATACAAATTTGCTGAAGAAGTTGACCATGTTTTTCATTCTTCTAATACACACAAAATTTGGGTGATGTTTGATACATCGTTCTTCAAATTATATTTTTTAGTGTGCTGTGCACAAATAGAAATTTGCCTCCTGCTTTTTATATATACAGAATTGAAATAGGCAGTCTTGCATTGTAAATGGCAGTTCAGTAGGTGAGTAATGTTAAAATTTGGCTCAATCTTTATCAGTACTAAGCAAATATCATTTTTTTCAATTTAAAATATTAATATATTATTTTTGTTTATACTTTTTTAAAGAGAATGTTAGATTATACCTGATTTACTCAGCTACTAAGAAAAAGACTCCAGAAAGAACTTCTATATTAAGCTAAATACATAGAAAATACACATTAGCTTGTGTTAGAAGTTTAGAAACCTCTTGCTTTCAGAGATTTTTATGTCGACATTTCCATATGCAACTCTTCCAGTTTTATCTTGTTTTTAAATCATTTTTTAATCATGTGAAAGCACTGAGACTAAAATATGTTTTTAAAAATCATGTTAATTGTGAAAAAGTTTGTTTTAGCCAAAAAGTTCATTTTATTGCCCCAAGTCTTTTTAAGTGTCAGTTTACTTAAATGGGAAATTAGTTGATAAGGAGCACTGCAAGTAAAATATCCTAGAACATGGTTATCTGATTGTCTCATATTGAATTACAGTTTCTTTTCTTCTACTTAGTCATTAGATCTTAGTATGGTTAATCACATTTTGTTTCAGCAATATAGTACTGTTCTTAATTTACTTAAGTTTCTATATTTAATATAAAAATGTTGGGCACCTGGGTGACTCAGTGGGTTAAAGCCTCTGCCTTCAGCTCACAGATCATGATCTCAGGGTCCTGGGATTGAGGCCCACGAGGGGCTCTCTGCTCAGCAGAGAGCCTGCTTCCTCCTCTCTCTCTACCTGCCTCTCTGCCTACTTGGATCTCTATTTGTGTCAAACAATAAATAAAATCTTTAAATAAATAAATATATATATATATATAAATGTTAACTATAGAATTATATATATATAGAAATATATAAAGTTAATGTACTTTTTTTATTAACTGATTTGTTATATTAGGCTGCCAAACTGAAAGAGCTTAATATTTTAAGATTCCAATACATGAAACACACAAAGATACACAGAAGTGAAAAAATGAGAATGGGCTTGTGAAAGCCATTTCTCAGTATAGTCAGCTGATAGAGTAATTTCTGATCACATAGATACAATCTTGTGTCATCTTTATTGCAAACACCTAAAAAGTTAATTAACATAAGAATGCAAATGTTTTATATACACAAATTGTGAAAGTAATAAATTTTTAACTATTTTAATGATATAAAATCCATAATTAGTTTTAGATCTTAATGCTAAACATGAAACAAACAGATGTTTAAATCTCCCTGTGATATATCCATATGTGCTCAGAGGCAACTGTCTATCAAAAGGAAGTTGCCATTAAGTTATGTGAATTTCTCATTCAATCTCATTCTTTTGTGTACCCTGGTGTACTTATATTTCAGTGAAAGACAGAATTAACACATACACACAAACACAAATTAGATCTGCTAAGTAGATATCAGATATCTAAGGTAATGCTAAGACTTCCCTCATCAACTATTATTTAGTTATCTGGAGTCAATCTTCTAAAACAATTTGGTCAGAGTTATACCTTGAAAAATAATATTATCTTCAAAGAGTGTATGTCTGTGGAGAGAAGAATTTATTATGGCACTAGGATTCAGATTTCTGGAGATAATAACATTAACAGCTATAGATACAACTAAAATGACAAAGACTAAAGAAAATTCAGTTGAGTAGACACTTGACAGAGGTGTATGCATCTTGACAAAAGGACAGGAAGTACTAAAACATAACTTTACTATTATTGAGGACCTACAAAGAATCGGTCTGTCATTTGCTAGGCAAGTTATAATACAGTCAGAGTAATAGCAAGGTTGGTAAATCCCTCTTTATAGTAGAAAGTTGTATGTGACAACAACAAGGATACTGAACTTTTTTTTTTAACGTTACTTTTAGGAAAAATAGGATTGGGGCCAATTAGAAATTTCAGATCTTTGCATTTAGATCCCTTTCCCAACACACCTCATCAGGATGTGATCACCTGTCTTAAGAGACAATCCCATAATGTCCATGGTGAAAACGAAAAGGAAATCATTAGATTCGGAGAATTTAAGTTTTATAGCTGAAGTTTCAATAACACTACCAGAGTTGAATAGATCCCAAGTGTCATACTGAAAAGTCAGTATAAATGACTAATTCTGTGTGGTGAGAAAGTTGATGGGCTTCTTATACTAAGCTATCTAAAGAGAGGGAACAGACAACGCTAGAGGATTGCTTCATTGTACTAACTGGGGAAATGGAGCATCTGAAGATCCGACCATGCAGAAACATTTTTTCAAGGAATAATATTGTGAGAGAAATTCAGCAGTATTAACGTTTAATATCAGTGCCAACGGGTGGATTCCATGAATGAAAAAAGGTTTATAATTAAAAATGTCCTTAGGATACAATGGGTAATATAAATAATATCAGATGTAAATTACATTTAAAAGCACTGTCATCCCCATTTGAATCCCTACAGTGACTCAAGTCTGCTTATCACAGCCTCCTACCATGCACTTGAAAATAAGAAACGGGAAAACCTCATGATGGGCTAAACAAAAGAAATACAAATTTGTACTCTTGCTGACTGTAGATCATTCCCACTTGACTCATGCAATTTCTATTTTTATAGATAGTCATGATCAAACAGATATAGTACCCTCCCATTTAGAAATATAGCTACCACCACCAACACCAACATAGCAACAAAATCTTTGGGGGGAGTATTCTCTTCCCATCACTTTTGTTAGAGAGGGATATTGAGGAGCACACATAAGAGAATAAACCTGAATTTGTACTTTGATGGAAGACTAATGTTTAATACTTGTTCTGGGCAGGTAAAAAGGGCTCCCAAAGTCATGTTTCCTGATCCCCCACTTTGCTTCCTTTGAAGAATGCCTTAGTGGCTGGTGAGGAACTGTTTGATTAACTGCCAAGTGAAGCCTGAGGGAGCATCCTCAGGAGTCCCTCTCTGGCAGGCTCTTCTAACCTATCTTTCTCCTATTATGCTTGCACATATTGGGTAATGTCCATTAATCACATAAATTGGAGACAATTGATGTTGGATAATTTCCCCCTTTCTCATAAAGAGAATAAATCATTCCAGACAACATGCACAAGCAATTCAGCTGAATTGTAACCTAGGGTGGGCTTACTGCTGTCAAGGGGGAAGTTTGGGTTGATGGCTCTTCTGAGCTGCCCAGCTCAGTGGTTTTTCTATTCACATTGTCAGCTTTTTCTTGCAGGCTGTGTTGTAATAGAGACTTCACCCATAGAAGGAATGTGGGGAACTATTTCTTCTGGGGAAAAAAATCGTTCAACCTCCTTAAGTTTTAGCATTAATTTTCCACATAATTCTCCCCTTATGTTAGAATTTCTGGTTTGCCATTTGTAAAACTAAAATGAAAAGATGAAGTAAAATATTAGCCATCAGTTGCAACAAAGGAAAGCATATAAACCTTTTTTTTTGGGGGGGGGTATCTACCAGCTACTTTTCAAGGCATAAAGTCTAATAATCAACTACCACAGAGGAACAATCAGGGCCTTGGAGTTCAGCTGTTTGCAAATGACAATAAAGCAGTATTTGTGGTCAAATAAGCACAGATATAAAGCCAGAATCAGACAATCCTAGGCTTCCAGGAAGCATAATCCTGCAGTCATTTAATAGCAGTACAGGAGGAAGCTGGTCTAATCAGATTTCTCCATAACTTCAAGCATACAAAACTTAGAGTCTTACCAAGCAGCCTCAAGTACGATACTCTTTCTCTGTACCCCCTGGCATTTCAGAAACTATTTGAAAACCAACTCTTTAAATGTAAGGACTAAAGTACTTCTAAAATTATTGCCAAAAATTTTTAAAACAGGTGTTTTCACTGAAAGAGCATTTTGGTTGTTTTTAGGTCAAATAGATATTTTAGATCAAACAGAGCAATACTTCAAAATGTTATTTTCCCATAATTAAACTTTGAGCTGAGGTATAATATTTATTATAAATAAAATAAAAGATTTCATTTTTGATATGGCAGCAAGAATTCTTGTCCTTAGCAGGTATTGTGGAAGTATCATATAATAACAAAGGGAAATAGCAGATACCTGCATCAGAGTCTATTTTTAAAATATCTTCTTGATGAAGGAGGAGTAGGATGGCAGAGAGGTAGGAGACCTGGATATCATCGGGTCCCAGGAATTCACCTGAATGGTTATCAAATCAGCTGAAACACTTACAGACTCAACAGGGGATCATAAAGAGCAACAATTCTAGGAACAGAAAAGCAACCACTTTCTGAAAAGCATGATGTGCAAAGCAAATCAGAGGTAACATTTGGGAAGACAGACTACTGTGGGAGGGTACAGATCCCGGCCAGCAGTATAGCAGTGGAGCACAAACTTGGAACATTTAGAAGTCTGCTCCACTGAGGGACATCAACCCTAGAAGCTAAGCCTGGAGGGGAACCCTTGGGACAGTGTGTTCCCAGGACTCATGGGCTCACAGAAGCACCCAGGGTGCCTGAGCATGGCAGAGCTCCCAGATATTGGAAGGGGGAAGCCAGCTGCAGAGATTGAGCCGAGGAGTGGGCTCTCAACTCGGGGTTACCTTAAACCATGATCCGAGGTGCAGTCAGGCCTCTACTCTTTGAGCAGGGACCTCACAGGTGGCAGATCCAGGGAGATGCCCTCCTTCATCCAGCAGGAGGGGCAATGCAGGAGTGCATGGTAACAATCTGCTGAGTTTGGAGACTCCAAATGAGGCTGAATGCCAGAGACAGAAAGGCTCCATCACAGACCAGGTGAGCACAGAGCATGGCCAGAGACCACGGGTACAGGTGTGATTGACTGCTTTTTCTGAGGGCGCACTGAGTGGACTCCTCTGGGCTAGAGACTAGGAGGCCACCATCTTCAGTCCCATCCGCCAAAGCTGTACAGCAATGTTCAAAACAAAAGCTACCAAGAGTGAACCTGAGAAGATTGCTTAGCCTGGCCCCTGGTAAGAGTGGCTGCAAAATTCTACCTCAGGCAGACATTTGAGAATCACTACAACAGGCCTCTCCCCCAGAAGATCACTGAGAACATTCAGCCAAGACCAAATTCATTCATCAATGAGAACTGCAGAACTTCCGAGCTAGGACAACGTATCATGTAGCATTCATGTTTTTTTTTTTCCCCATGATTCTTTACTCTTTCAAAGTTAATTATTTTTTAATTTTATTTTTTTCTTATTCTACTTTTTTTCTCTTTCCTTTTTTAATGTTTTAATCATTTTATCCATACCTTCTTTAAAAAAAATCTTTTTCAACTTTCATTGTTTTAGCCATATTCTATCCCTTCATTGTATTTAAGCTTATTTTTGCATGCACATAAGTTTTACTTTTTTAAAAACCTTGTGATACAGATTATTCTAATAGATAAAAATACACCCTATATCTAGCACACGGCTTTGTTCTAGTCTCCAGCCTCATCACATTATTTCTTTCTCTTTTTTTTTAACCAACTTACCTTACCAATTCCTTTTTTGAATACTTTTAATTTTCATCAATAGTCATATTCCATCCCTTCATGTATACCCTTATTTTTGTACATATATAAGTTATTTTTTCTTTAAAATTTTGGGAGGCAGTTTCTTCTAACAGACCAAAATATACTAAAAATCAAGTGTGTCGCCCTCTTCTATTCATCAGCCTAATTGTATAAATATAGAGAGACAAATAGATATAGATAGAGATAGACTTTTTTCCCTTTCTTCTCCCCTGGCTACGGGTCTTTTCTAATTTGGTTAGTGTATATTTCTCTGGGGTCACTGCTACCCTTTTAGTATGCTGTTCTCTCATTCATCTATTCTTATCTACACAAAATGACAAGGCAGAAAAACTCACCACAAAAAAAAAGAGGCAGTACTAATGGCTAGGGACATAATTAATATGATATTAGTAATATGTCAGAACTAGAGTTCAGGATGACGATTATCAAGGTGCCTGCTGGGTTCAAAAAAAATCATTAGAAAATCCCTTTCTGGGAAATAAAATAACTAAAACGTAACCAAGTTGAAATCAAAAAAGCTATTAATGATGTGCCATCAAAAATGGAGGCTCTTACTTCTAGAATAAATGAGGCAGAAGAGAGAATTAGTGATATAGAAGACCAATTGATGAAAAATAAAGAAGCTGAGAAGCAAAGACAAACAACTATTGGGCCATGAGGTGAGAATTCTAGAGATAAGTGATACCATAAGATGAAACATTATTAGAATAATTGGGATCCCAGAAGAAGGAGAGAGGGTACACAGAAGGTATACTGGAACAAATTATAGCAGAGAATTTCCCTAATTTGTCAAAGGAAGCAAGCATCAAAATCTAAGAGGCACAGAGAAACTTACTCTCTATTTTTATCAATAAAAATAGGCCCACCCTCCATCATTTAATAGCAAAACTTACAAGTCTCAGTGACAAAGAGAAAATCCTGAAAGCTCCAGAGATGTGGTCTGTAACCTACAATAGCAGAAATATTAGATTGGCAGCAGACCTCTCCACAGACACTGGGCAGGCCAGAAAGGACTGTCATATATTCAGAGCACTAAACGAGAAAAATATACAGTCCAGAATACTATATCCAGCTAGACTGTCATTGAATATAGAAGGTGAGATAAAAAGCTTCCAGAACAACTAAAAACTAAAAGAATTTACAAACATCAAACCAGTCCTACAGGAAATATTGAAAGGGGTCCTCTAAGCAAAGAGAGAGACTACAAGTAACAGACCAGAAAGAAACAGAGACAATATAAAGTAACAGTCACCTTACAAGCAATACTATGGCACTAAATTCATATCTTTCAATAGTTACCCTGAAGGTAAATGGGCTAAATGCCCCAATCAAAAGACACAGGGTATCAGAATGGATTAAACAAACAAACAAACAAAAACAAAAAAAAAGAAACCCCAAAAACCAAGACCCATTGATATGCTGTCTCCATGAAACTCATTTGAGGGCCAAAGACACCTCCAGATATAAAGTGAGGGGGTGGAAAACAATTTACTATGCAAATGGACACCAAAAGAAAGCGGAAGTGGCAATCCTTATATCAGACAAATTAGATTTTAAACCAAAGACCATAATAAGAGTTCAGGAAGGACACTATATCATACTTAAAGTGTCTGTCCAACAGGAAGATCTAACAATTTAAAGTATCTATGCCCCTAACATGGGAGCAGCCAATTATATAAACCAATCATAGCAAAATGAAGCAAACACAGTGACAATAATACAATAATAGTAGGGGACTTTAATACCCCCCTCACCTAAATAGATCATCTTAGTAAAAGATCAGCAAGGATAAAAAGGCTTTAAATGACACACTGGACCAGCTGGACATCACAGATATACTTAGAACATTTCATCCCAAAGCATCAGAATACACATTCTTCTCTAGTGCACATGAAACATTCTCCAGAATAGATCACATCCTGGGTCACAAAGCAGGTCTCAACTGGTACCAAAAGATTGGGATCATCCCCTGCATATTTTCAGACCACAATGCTTTGAAACTAGAAGTTAACACAAGAGGAAAGTTGGAAAGAACTCAAAGACATGGAGGCTAAAGAGCATCTTACTAAAGAATGACTGGGTCATCCAGGAAATTAAAGAATTGTAAAAATTCATGGAAACAATGGGGCGCCTGCATGGCTCAGTGGGTTAAAGCCTCTGCCTTTGGCTCAGGTCATGATCTCAGTGTCCTGGAATCGAGGCCCAAATCAGGCTCTCTTCTTGGCAGGGAGCCTGCTTCCTCCTCTCTCTCTCTGCCTGCCTCTCTGTCTGCCTGTGATCTCTGTGTGTGTGTCAAATAAATAAAATCTTAAACAAAATTTCATGGAAACAAGTGAAAATAAAAACACAACTGTTCAAAATCTTTGGGACACAGCAAAGGCAGTCCTCAGAGGAAAGTATGTAGCAATACAACCCTTTCTCAAGAAACAGGGAAGGTCTCAAGTATAGAACCTAACCCTACACATAAAAGGAACTCAAGAAAGAAAAGGAAAGAAAGCTAAACCCAGCAGGAGAAGAGAAATAATAAAGATGAGAACAGAAACCAATGAAATAGAAACCAAAAGAACAGTGGGGGGGGGGGGAAATCAATGAAACAAGGAACTTCATCCTTGAAAGAATTTACAAGATTGATAAATCCCTAGCCAGACTTATCAAAAGGAAAAGAGAAAGGACCCAAATTAATAAAACCATGAATGAAAGCAGAGAGATCACAATACCACAGAAATACAATCATAAGAACATATTATGAGCAGATATACATCAGCAAATTTTACTATCTGGAAGAAATGGATGCATTCCTAGAGACATATAAACTACCAAAACTGAACCAGGAAGAAATAGAGAACCTGAACAGACATTTAACCAGGAAGGAGATTGAAGCAGTCACCAAAAATCTCCCAATAAATGAGTCCAGGACCATACAGCTTCCCAGGGGAATTCTACCAAATATTTAAGGAAGAATTAATACATATTCTCCTGAAACTGTTCCAAATAAAATAGAAATGGAAGGAAAATTTCCAAATTCATTTTATGAGACCAGCATTACACCTTGATCCTCAAAAAATACAAAGACCTCATCAAAAAGGAGAATTACAGACCAATATCCTTGATGAACATGGATGCAAAAATTCTCATTAAAATACTAGCCAATAGGATCCAAGAGTACATTAGAAGGATTATACACCATGACCAAGTGAGATTTATTTCTTGGCTGAAAGATTGGTTCAACATCCGCAAATCAATCAATGTCATACATTAATTAAAGAACAAGAATCATGTGATCCTCTCAATAGATGCTGAAACACCATTTGACAAAGTATAGCATCCTTTCTTGATCAAAACTCTTCACAGTGTAGGGATAGAGGGAACATAACTCAATATTATAAAAGCCATCTATGAAAAAACAACAGTAAACATCATTCTCAATAGGGAAACGCTGAGACCTTTTCCCCTAAGGTCAGGAACACAGCAGGGATGTCTACTATCACCACTGCTATTCAACATAGTACTAGAAGCCCCAGCCTCAGCAATCAGACAACAACAAAAAAATAATAGGCATCCGAATCAGCAAAGAAGAAATCAAAGTCTCACTCTTTGTAGACAATGATACTTTATGTGGAAAACCTAAAGACTGCACTCCAAAACTCTTAGAACTCACACAGGAATTCAGTAAGGTGTCAGAATATAAAATCAATGCACAGAAATCAGTTGCATTTCTAAACATCAACAGCAAGACATAAGAAAGAGAAATGAAACACTCAATCCCATTTACAATTGCATCCAATACCACAAGATAACTAGGAATAAACCTAACCAAAGACGCAAAAAAATCTGTACTCAGAAAGCTATAAAGTAGTCATGAAAGAAATTGAGGAAGACACAAAGAAATGGAAAAATGTTCCATGCTCATGGACTGGAAGAGAAAATATTGTTAAAATGTCTATGGTATGTAGAGCAATCTACACATTTAATGCAATTCCTATCAAAATGCCATCAACTTTTTTCAGAGAAATGGAACAAATAATCATAAAATTTATTGGAACAAGAAAAGACCCCAAATAGCCAGAGGAATGTTGAAAAAGAAAACCAAAGTTGGTGGCATCACAATTCCAGACTTCAAGCTCTATTACAAAGCTGTAACCATCAAGACAGTATGGTTCTGTCACAAAAACAGATACAGAGATCAATGGAACAGAACAGAGAGCCCAGAAACAGACCCTGAAGTCTATGGCCAACTCATCTTCAACAAAGCAGGAAAGAATGTCCAATGGAAAAAAGAGTCTTTTCAACAAATGGTGTTGGGAAAATTGGACAGCCACATGCAGAAGAATGAAAACGGTCCATTTCCTTATACCACACACAAAAAAAGACTCCAAATGCATTAAAGACCTCAATGTGAGACAGGAATCCATCAAAATCCTTGACAGAACACAGGCCGCAACATCTTTGACCTCAGGCACAGGAACTTCTTCCTAGAAATATTGCTAAACACAAGGGAAACAAAAGCAAAAATGAAATATTGGGACTTCATCATGATCAAAAGCTTTTGCACAGCAAAAGAAACTGAACAAAACCAAAAGACAACAGACGGAATGGAAGAAGATATTTGCAAATGACATATCAGATAAAGGGCTAGTATCCAAAATCTATAAAGAACTCCTCAAATTCAACCTCCAAAGAACAAATAATCCAATCAAGAAATGGGCAGAAGACATGAACAGACATTTCTCCAAAGAAGACATCCAAATGGCCAACAGACATATGAAAATGTGCTCAACATCCCTCAGCATCAGGGAACTACAAATCAAAACCACAGTGAGATACCACCTCACACCAGTCAGAATTGCTAAAATTAACAAATCCGAAAATAACAGATGTTGGCAAGGATGTGGGGAAAGGCGGGGCGCCTGGGTGGCTCAGTTGGTTAAGCCACTGCCTTCGGCTCAGGTCATGATCCTGGAGACCCGGGATCGAGTCCCACATCAGTCTCCCTGCTCGGCAGGAAGCCTGCTTCTCCTCTCTCACTCTTACTCCCCCTGCTTGTGTTCCCTGTCTGGCTGTGTTTCTCTCTGTCAAATAAATAAAATCTTTAAAAAAAAAAAAAAAAAAAAGGATGTGGGGAAAGGGGAACCCTCCTTGGGAATGCAAGCTGGTGCAGACACTCTGGAAAACAGTATGGAGATTCCTCAAAAAGCTGGAAATACAGCTACCCTATGACCCAGCAATCACACTACTAGGTATTTACCCTAAAGATACAAATGCAATGATCTGAAGGGGCACATGCACCCAAATGTTTAAAGCAGCAATGTCCACAATAGCCAAACTATGGAAAGAAGCTAGATGTCTATCCACAGATGAATGGCTAAAGAAGATGTGATACACACACACACACACACACACACACACACACACACACACACACACACGATACATCCATCAAAAAGAATGAAATCCTGCCATTCGCAATGACATGGATGGAACTGGAGGGAATTATGCTGAGTGAAATAAGTCAATCAGAGAAAGGCAATTATCATATGATCTCTCTGATATGAGGAATTTGAGAGTCAGGGTGGGGGGTTGTGGGGGATAGGGAGGGAAAAAAATGAAACAAAATGGAACTGGGGAGGAAGACAATCATAAGAGACTCTTAATCTCAGGAAACAAACTGAGGATTGCTGGGGGGTAGAGGGGGATGGGTTGCTGGGTTATGGGGAAAAATAATAAATTACTGTAAATGAAGTAAAAAGGAAAATACAATAAAATATCTTCTTCCTGTAAAATTGAAGAGTATTTTCACACTGTTAAGAAAAAATACATTGATGTATAGAATATATACTTCACTCTAAATTTACTATAAATGCTAGTGATGTATATTATATTTAAATCTACTGACAATAAGAACAAGTCCAAAAAATAGCATAATTACTCACATATTTTTCCATGAAAATTGGATAAGTGTATCATTTGACTAAAATTTTACTTTGTTTCTATTTATACATATATAATTTATAATATAAATATAATAAATATATAACCTTATAATTAAGATATAGCATGAGATATGAAAGAACTATTTGTGTAAGACAAAGTTCAAGTTTAATATAGAAATGATAATAAGAATGTACTGAATTTTCTAGATGATATTTTCAGACTGTGGTCTGATTCAGGTATTTTCCCCTAATATGCCTGTTTTGAATATTAAGGAACTAACATTCCAAAGTGTTACATAAACAGTTAAAACAGAAAAGTCTAAACAAATGTCAAGGGAAACGTCAGTATTTAGAAATCAGGCATGAAATCATTCTCTCCAGTGTTTAATCCTGTACATATAAATTCAGAGGGTTTTTTATCTCCCCTCTCCCTAGAGAAACAGATAAAATACTTGAGCAGGAAATAAGAAAATATAGAATAAGAAAGCCCAGTGAAGAATGCAGGCTAGGAAAATAAAAATTCTAAGGAATAGAAAGATATTTACCAGAAGTACTTTATAGTAAAATATTTTTTATGAAAACAAATTTGACAAATAAGAATTCAAAAAGGAGATGATAAAGAAACTGAATTAAAGAGAAAACAGGGAACTAAAATATATTATGGGAAAAAAATCACAGTATCAAATAATACAGATGAGGTTCAGCAAAGAATGAAATAGACATCATGGACAATTGAAAAGCAAATTATTAACAATGAATATGGCTTGAGTTGATTGTAGCAAATACAAGCTATATAAGCAGATTAATATGTCAGAAAAGATGGGAGATAATGAAAGATATATATTTTTTTCTTTTAAGATTTTATTTATTTATTTGACAGAGAGAAAAGCAGCAAGAAAGGGAATACAAGCAGGGGAAATGGGAGAGGGAAAAGCAGGCTTCCTATAGATCAGGGAGCCCAATGTGGGGCTGAATCAAAGAACCCTGGGATCAGGACCTGAGCCAAAGGCAGATACTTAACAACTGAGCCACCCAGGTGCCCCAAGAAAGATATCCTTAAAATGAAAGAAATTAATCTGTAAACTGACAGACTGCACAGAGTTGCAGACAAATTCAGTACAAAGTGCTCAAAACCAAGACCTTTTCTGATATAGAATTATAGAAAAAAGAAAATTACATATATTCAAGATATTATATCACCTAGAATCTCTCTATCTGTAGCACTTATAAATTCTTCTGGAGGAAAAACTAAACTACATTTAACCAAGCAATTCTGTTTATTAAGATATACATCAAAATAAACACAGAATGAAGAAGACATTTTAAATATAAGTGGTGAACATTGAACCCATTTAAATATAATGCTTCTGCTAAATAACTGTGTGAATTTTGGTTATGTAACATACTGTAACTCTTAGAAGCTTGAGCACATAAAAACTTAATAAATCCAGAAGTGTAAGAATGGAAGAGAATGTCAGAGTACAAATTACTCTTACTTTCAAGTGGTAAGTTAATCAATGATGCCTAAATATTTTTTGTTTGAAAAATATATTAAACTACAATCTCTTATTGCATATTCTTATTTTAGTATTAGCTTCTTAATGTTCAATTTTTGTGAAGATGTATATGAAGATAAGAAATTACTAAAATTTCATTCCTGTATCTAAGACTAACATGCTACCTTCTATTTAAATAGCACATATGAAAATTCATTTCAGATAAAATGACAGATTTCTATTGTCTCTAATATAATGGTTATCTAATATTAATGAAAATTATTTCTGTGCATTAGAATCTGGAGTGGTTTTAGGTTTATGTAGCTTTTTTGCTAATCGTTTGACTATGTCATGAAGAGACATTAGCTTGATAATGCCAAAAAGTAAGACTTTTTTTTTTAAGTGTCTTGTTTCTGGTAACATAAAGAACCCAAATTAGTTTGACTCATTTGACTAACTCAATTTCAACAGTATCAAAAATTTTGTATACGTAGATCGTTTCCTAAATTGAGTATTTCCATTTTTTTTTTCAAATTCCTACTATGTCAACTTTGTGGTTATTTAAAGACCACTTTTTCAAGGCATAGAGTGTTGAAAGTAAATATCAATTCTAACATGTTTCATTTGAGAAAGCTGCAAAATACATAGGAAGTGTTTTGACTGGCATTACATAAAAGATGAAATACTGTCTAGAAACAAAACTCCTCGTTTGCTCTTCTATGCTCCCTTCTCAAAAATTAGCAAGTGCCTTTGAAAAGTCTGGGATAATCTCTTCTGCTTTACAAAATTTGTTAATTTGTTATTTGATTCACTGTCACACAAACTACAGGAGCTTCTAACTGAGACTATTCACCACCATCACTCCTATCTTCACTATCTCTAATAGGCCACATTTTATAATTTAAATATAATTAAAAATAATTCAGACTAGTGCATGTTTCACCATTTTATTTGGCCTAAAGTAAAATAAAATGAAACCACTCAAATTTATGGCTACTTGGGGTCTCAGAACATAATTAACATCTAAAAGAATAAATTGTCATGTGATTATTTTCTCATTTTCAATATTTCACCCTTCTAAACAAGCTTAATTACTTGATTTTGTAGCATTAATTCCTCCTCCATAGGCTACCTTTTAGATGTGCAGGCCTAAGGGGTTAGGATTTTTAGTTTTTTGAGTCCAGAGTCAAGTCTGTGCCCTGGTGTACATTCTTTGATTTGTTATGGGAGATAGCATATTTTATGTAAAGAATATAGGCTCTTTAGTCTGACAGAGCTGCCTTAAATCTCAGCTATGTCCCTTATAAATACGAAGCTTAGGCAAATTACTTAACATTACTGAATTTTAGTTTACACCTATGTAAGTAAGAATAATGATAATATTTCATTGCATGTTATAAGGCTTAAGCAATATAAATGTATTTTTACATTTACATTTTACATTTACATCTAATATACTATTATAAATGCCCCCATTTCACTAATATACCATAATAAATGCAGCTAATTAAGTTATGACACAGTGCTTTCTAATCACTGAATTTTTATACTTGAACTCAAATAATTTAGTCACAATATTTATTGTATGTATTTATGTATATGTTTAAAAAGATAAGCAAATTGGTTAAGTTATCCTAAAATCATTTTCATATTCAGTGTCCAACTCTCCTGAATTATTTTTTAAGTGGCATTGTCAATGTGCATTTTCCCCCACACATTTTCTGTGATAATGCACATTGGAAAATAAATATTTCAGAATGCTCCTCTACTGTTTAAAATTTCCTTCCACTGGGGTGCCTGGGTAGCTCAGTTAGTTAAGCGTTGCTCTTTGGCTCAGGTCATGATCTCTGGGTCCTGGGATGAAGCCCAGCTTTGAGCTTCCTGCTCAACAGTGAGTCTGCTTCTCTCTTTCTCCCCACTCCCCCTACACTTTCTTTCTCTTTCTCTCTCTCTCTCTCTCTCTCTCTCTCTCAAATACACAAAATCTTTTTAAAAATTTAAAAAAATAGAATTTCCTTCCAAGACAGTGACCCCCATTCTATAATCTATTTTAAAGGAACTTTATATTTAGAAAAAAGTTACAAAAGTAGTACTGAGCATTTCCATGTAACTTAACCCAGCCCCTTCCCATGTTATCATGGATGGAACTATAATATAATTCTCAAAACAAAGCAATTAATATTGGTAGAATACTCTAAGCCAAACTGCAGATTTCATTGACTCTCAACAGTTCTACCAGGACTGTCACTCTTCTGATTCAGATCAAATCCGGAACTCATACTGTACTGAGTTGCCACTGTCACTGTAGTCCCCTCTATTTGTTACTGTTTCTTGTGTTTCATGCCTTTGACACCTTTAAAGAGTACAGGTTGAATATTTTGTATTTGATCTTTTCTCATGACAGAAGTTATTAATTGCTGGGAAGGACACTGTATTCATTTTTTATTTTGGTCACATTACCACCAACCTAATGACCTAAAACAATAAAAATTCATCATCTCACTCTTCCATAGGTCAGAAATTAAAGTTGGCTTGCCTGGTTTTCTCTGCTCCAGATTTCACAGGCTGATGTATAGATGCTGGCAAAGCTGCCTCTTTACTCGAAGTTTTGGGAACTACTTTTACCCTCATTTTAGTTGCTTTTTTAATTTAGTGCCCATTCCCATGTTATCTATCAGCTGGGGTTGGTTTCAGCTTCTAGAGGCTGCATACATTCCTTTTGTTGTCCTCCACCCTTACACCAGCAAGGGGAGAGCATATCCTTCTGATTTTGCAAGTCTGTCTGAAGATATACTGAAAAGCTGACCTAACTTTTAAAAATAGGGTTTTAACTAGGAGGCTAAATAAAATGTACTGTTAAGCAACACAGTAGTCTAGTTGGTAAAATAGTTTCTCACAAGAGTGTGGGTTAGTGATTCTGAAACTATTTTATATTACCTTAGGGGTGAACCAACACGTAAATAAATGTATTATAGATAATGAGAACCAGGAACCTTCCAGTTGTATAAAAATAGTGACATCATTAGCAATAGGCAACACCTAGGACCAAATATTAGTTTCTAAATACCATTTAAGTTTCTACATTTTAGATTATTTTAACATAATTTATCAGTGGAAGGTTTTCATGCAGAAACTGTACACCTTTCTCAAATGATCTTTAAGTTATTTGACATTTAAATGTAAAATTCAACATTTACAGTAATACAATACATATATTCAGTTGATGTGGAAATAAATCTCTATGATCACGTGCCTGCATGCACAATAGAAACATTGCAATTGCTTTCTGGTCAACAATTGTAAAACACCATAATTGTATGTTGACCTCTGAAATCAGAATGTATCAATAACCACCTAAAATGTAAAACTTAGAATGAATGAAATACTGTAAATACAAAATACCTGAGCTATTTAGGTCAATTAAATCTGGCTGGATCACAAATTTACCCTTGATTCCCTCTACTAGCTCAAAGACTGAAAAATCTTATCTTAATTTACATTTAAATTACCCATTCAATGCAACTCCTTTACCTCTCTACACATTGTTGACAAAAAACATTATTATAAAGCCAGCATATGTGTACCCAAAGAAACCCTTTCCCTACCTGAAACACTGATCAAGAAAAAGAAAAATTCTAGAAGTGTATTTCAGGGTAGACTAAAATAGAATTTTATGAATTTGTAATTTATTCTGGTAAGGTTACATTTATGCACATACCCACACATTTGCACGTACATATACATGTATAATTGATAGACATGAAAGTTATATCTGCTTTACTATATCAGAAGATGTCATTAGAAAAGATACTTAGAAAATTAAGCCATAAATAAATTTAACTTAGATTCTAATTATGTCCATTAGTTTAAAATTTTTCTACTTAAAAATCACTATATTAAATATCTCTATGAAATTGTCTTATAATGCAAATACATATATTTTTATTTTTATTCATATGTTATAAACCTTTCACCATGGGCTCCTTTTGGGTCCAATTCATTGATTATAGTATATAATGTTCTTACATTAGATGAAGAGTTAATCAATAGAAGTTTATACTACATTTCCTCCACAAATAAATCCTGAGTATGATTCAAAATGGCAATTCATAATCTTACACAAAAGCACACAATAATTTCAACTAGAATTAAACTTTGCCACATATGGTTCTTTTCCATTTTCAACAAATGACTACTGGATGAACAAATGATTACTTGGCAGGAATTCTGATACCAGGAAAAAAGAACCATTTGAAAACATTTTAGTAACTATATAATTAATGCAAAAATGATGTTTCTACTTATGCATAGACTTCTGATTTTTCAGTTTAATTACTGATCTGCTTCTACCACTGTTCCTCTTTTATTTACATCATAGGTACTTGCTTAATCATTTGGAATGCTATTCCTTTCCCTGGAAGAAATTTCTAAAAGTAAAATAGTTCATCTTTGAGTAGCAAATAAGCTTCAGAGGTATTTGTACCTGATAAAATATTGCTAGCATCTTTACGTTTATAAATAGTTTATAACCAGGCTAGGAAAGCAAGACAATTTCTATCCAGAGAATGGCAAAAGAACCCAGAAGAATAAACGTGTATCATGTTTAAACATGGCATCAAAAGCTGGTGGTTATACTATCATACATGACTTTCTTGCTTGTGATCTTTATTATGTTATCTAACTTTCCCCTTAGTTTCCTGATTTATAGAACTGGAAATATAGTGATACTCTGTAGCATTGTTGGGATCATTACATTGATGCATATAAAATTCCTGATATAACAGTGCCCAATAAGTGATTATTATATGCATATGATTCATAAGCCATACACACAAAATGTTTTCTTTTCACCCTTACATATGCCTTTCAGTGAAAGATTAAGATATATTGACTTATTTGCAAATTATTTATATACATACTATGCATTTGCATTGAATTCTATTTTACTCTAATGTTTTACTTTTCAGACAGAATCTGTAGTGCCAGTGAAGATCAGAGCCCCTCAGTGACAGGGACAGTTTTCTACACTTTAATGCCCTTGCCCACCCTGGCGGCACAGTCTTTCTGACAAAAATCCTAAAGAGCTTAAAACTAATTCTAATAAAAACCAAAGCTAAAACACCAAAAAAAGCACTCTGAAGTGTTACAGCCAGATCAGGTAAGCAGCATTCCATGGAGAACTTTTTCTTATTTGGATACATATATACACTATACAAATATGTGACACTGCTTATAGAAAGTGATTAAATCTTATCAAATTTAATAAGTATGCACATAAACCTAGCCAGTCACATAAAAATCATTCCTTTTTTTTTTTTTTTCCATTCTATACTCTCTCTCCTGTTTTGTGTGTGAAATGTCAACAGGGAACCATTTGATCAGTGAAATTACAGACCTCCTTCTACACACTTGTCTCTAAATCCTTTTAATATTTTGAAATTAAATGCTGAGACTAAAAAATAAAATTTGTAAGTGAAAACAGGTATTTTTTCTAAAGATTTTTTATTTATTTGACAGAGAGAAACACAGCCAGAGAGGAAACACAAGCAGGGGGAGTGAGAGAGGAAGAAGCAGGCTTCCCGCCGAGCACGGAGCCCGATGTGGGACTCAATCCCCGGTCTCTGGGACCATGACCTGAGCTGAAGGCAGTTGCTTAACCAACAGAGCCACCCAGGCACCCCGAAAACAGGTATTTTAAGGGTATTTATGTCAGTGTGTATATATCAGTTAACAGGTATATAAGAAACTATGCAAGTGCCAGATGGTTCATTCGGTTAAGCATTAGACTTGATTTTAGCTTAGGTCATAATCTAAGGGTTGTGAGATGGAGCCCCACTTCGACTCTGTGCTCAGCAGGAAGACTACTTGAGATTCTCTCTCTCCTTCTGCCCCTCCCCCTGCTCACTGTCTCACTCTCTAAAATAAAATCTTAAAAAAAAAACTACAATGTAATAGGTTTCAAAACAAATGAGAAATTTAATCCTACTTACCCAAAATGTTTTGAATTGTTGAAAAGACAAATTTCATTAAAGAAACAGGTCAAGCAAAAATTAGTTTCAGTAAGCAGAAAGTCAGTGCGGTGAACGGTTAGAAAATCCTTAACAGGTACTACTTCAGTTAAATGAAAGAACCTGAGCAGCTTAACTTCAGAGGAAGGAGCCAAGGCTACATGGCTCACATTTGAAAAAAACAAACACAAAATCAAACCCCCACCTGTTTTGTCACACAGCAAAAGACGCCAAACACTTTCTGCTATAGAAACACTCCTGAGAACTGAGGAGATACACAGCCAACAAATTCTCATACTTTTTTAGTCTGTGATTTCGCTTGACACATTAAGTCATGATATGTTACAGCTAGAAGGACCTTACAGACTCTGTCATCCAACCCCTTCAATTCACAATAAAAAGCCCGTCGGATTTGGAGTCCAAATACCCGAGTTAATTTCCTTGTCACTATTTAGTGGTCTAGTTTCCCTAATACGCCATTTAAACTCTACATCTCCTCTCCACATCCACAAAACAAGTATGCTGTTTTCTGTTATGGGTTTGTAATGGTAACTATATTAGTTTCCTATCACTGCTGTAAAAAAAAAATCATCACAAACTTGGTGAATTAAAACAACATGATTATTAATTAAAACAACAATTATTTTACAATTCCAGAGCCCAGAAATCTGAAAGGGTCACACTCGGCTAAAAATCAAGGTATTGGCAGGCCCAAATTCCTTTTTGAAGACTCGAGAGTAAATGTTACCTTACCTTTTCCAGCTTTAGAGGCTGCCTGAAGTTCTTGGGTCCTGGCGCACTTCTTCCCACTCTAACATCAACTCTCCTGCCTTTCCTGCTCTCCTTCTCTTAAAAAGATTCGTTGATAACATTGGACACACCTGGATCAACCAGGATACCCTCCCTATCTCAGGGCCAGCTGATTAACAACCTTAATTCCATGAATAACCTTAATTCCTCTTTCCCTTTAACAAATATTCACAGGTTCTAGGAATTTGGATGTAGACGTTAGGGGGTGGGGAGTGCATTATTTTGCCTACCATTACAGCTACTCAAATAATACATCCTAAAGTACCTTATAGACATAAACAGTTTCTGTTAGATGAAATAAGGAAACAACTGTCCGAATTTCATTTTTAGTCAGGAGCAGGGATCACTTTGGCCTCAGGTGTCCTAAGTAACTGATCAGAATGTTATCCACCACAACATGAAGGATCTTGCAGGAAGGACCAAAAGCTTGGCTTAGATTCAGTAATAGACACTTTGAAGGCCTCGTTGCTGGTTTCAAGATGAGTTTCTGACATCAAACTGCCTAGATTGACTGTAGTTCCATAATTATTAATTCTGAGAACCTCAGCAAGTTTCTTAATGTCTCTGAGCCATATGTAAAATAAGTATAGTAGTACTTCAGAGGTTTATTAAAAAGTTAAATGAGAAAATTCATATAAAATGCTTAGCAAACTGACACACAGAGAGCAAGTACTCAATAGATGTTAATTATCTGCTATGCCCTGATTAGGGCATCCACCTGCCAGTCACAAAATAGTTACACTAGGCACCCTGGAATATAAAAATTTAATTTAGACCATGCTATGGTCTTAAGAATTTTATAGTCCTATAGTGAAATAAGTTAAATATATTTGTTTATCTAATTAAGGTATTTTCATATATAATGTGGCCTTCTTCACATTATTCACAAACATGTTAATCTACAAAGTTGTAAAAGCTGCCAAGTCACAGGGAAAACATAAAAGCTCATTGCTAAGCATGACCAAATCCAAAAACTTCTGACAGAATGAAAATTACCAGATCAAGAAAAACATCAAGTGCTAAAACGTAGATCTACAGAAATTACATGATATCCTATTTTAAAATATAAATATATTTCTATATATCAGTGTGCATACATACACATATATAAAACCAAGGTTAATTTACATAGATTCAAGAGCTGTTGTATTTTTAGAAATTGATTTGCGAGGGTGCCTGGGTGGCTCAGTGGGTTAAAGCCTCTGCTTTCAGCTCAGGTCATGATCTCAGGGTCCTGGGATCCAGGCCCATGTTGGGCTCTCTGCTCAGCAGGGAGCCTGCTTCCTCCTCTCTCTCTGCCTGCCTCTCTGCCTACTTGTGATCTCTCTCTGTCAAGTAAATAAATAAAATCTTTAAAAAAAAAAAAAGAAAAAAAAGAAATTGATTTGTGAATGTGATTTGTGCTTAATGAGGACTTAAACTTGTAGACTTTGAGGGTATAAACTGGATAATGAGTTTATAGTGAAATTCTTTAAGAAATATCTGACGGAAGAATCCAAAGGGCAAGGGCACAGTAGGATCTTAAAGTGAGTCAGTGACCTAGTGGTCATAGTGGGTGAGCTAAGAAGGTGAAATTTTATACAATTAGAAGGACTTGATTCCCAAAAGCCAAGATAACTTAAATAGTAATGCCAAATATCTCTCCATTGAATAGAGTTATCCTACTCTATAACATCAATAGTTACCTGGTTCCCATCAAAGTAGATACCATGTTCTTGGATGAAGCTCAATATCTTAGTAGTTAGTGTTTCACAATTTCAATTTAATTCCAAACAAGATCACACTAAGAAGTTTTAAGACTCTGAAAAACAAACTGAGGGTTTTGGAAGGGAGAGAGGTGGAGGGATGGGTGAGCCTGGTGGTGAGTATTAAGGAGTGCACATAGTGCATGGAACACTGGGTGTGGTGATAAGCAATGAATCTTGGAACATTAAAAAAAATAAAATTAATTATTAAAAAAAAGTTTTAAGTACCTTAAAAAGCTGATTCTCAAGTTAAGCTAGAAGAAAATTTGCCTGAAAATATAAAATTCCTTTCTAAAAAATATAAATAGGAGATTTGATCTATAAAATATACTATAAAATATATTAACTAAAATATTATGGAAATTGCCCATTTTTATTTCCATGTGTAAAAAGATTTAAAATCACCACTCTCACCGCACAACAAATAAAAAACTGAACAGACTGAACTGAAAAATCAACTCCTCTTGGATCCATATAAGAAGGGAGGACACACAGTGCACTTTTGCCCCCAACTTTGAAGAGACAGAGAATTGAATGTTGGAAGTCATGACTTCCTGGAGCAGAGACTTAGTAACAGAAATTGCCAGGGGAACCAGTGCTGGAGTAGGGAAACCTGAACTATAATTAACAAATTGGTGGAGGCTGAGTGCCAACAACATGGAGCATTAAAAATTCCAAGGGGCCTCCACAATATTGTGGGATTTACCCTGAGATCTTGATCAGATTCCCATAGTAAATATCAGACAAAAAAAAGTACTCCCTCTTGCTTCCTAGAGGGAAGTGCCCAATGCAAGCTGGCTCTAGCATTCCACCTGGAAAGAGGAAAATACTCAAATCTAGCCCAACTAAGGGGAGAGAAAGACTGAGAAGTATTTCTGAAGTTCACAGTCCAGAGGCATGGGCTCACTTAAAGATTAAGACCTAATTATACAATTACAAAACACTTCCTCTCTCCCACACCTCCTGTTACACAATTAAGGACTATTTATAGTAATATTTTTACTTGGTATACCATGTCCAGCCCTCAGGAATAAATAACAAGGCATATCAACAGGCAAAACAAAAACAAAAACAAAAACGAAAAACAAAAACAAAGCATACAATTTGAAGAAGCAGAGCAAACATCAGAACCAGACATGGAAGGAATGTTGAAATTATCAGACCAGGAATTTAAACAACTATGATTAATATGCTTAGGGGTCTAATGGATAAAGAAGACAATGAAAAAGAACAGACAATTAATATAAACAGAGAGATGGCAATCCTAAGAAAGAACCAAAACAAATACTAGACAAAAAAAAAACCCACTATAACAGAAAAGAATACATTGGATGGGCTTATTAAGTAAACTGGACAAGACTGAGGAAATAATCTCTGAGCTAGGGAATATATCAATAGAATCCTCAAAAACTGGAAGCAAAAAGAACAAAGACTGAAAAAATAAAGAACAGAATGTTTAAAGACTATGGGACAACTACAAAAGGTAGAACATATGTGTAATGGGAATAGCAGAAGGAGAAAAATGGGGGAAAAATAAATATTTGAAATAATAATGACTGAAAATTTTCTCAAATTAATGTCAGATACTAAACCATACATACAGGAAGGTCAGAGGACACCAAGCAGGATAAATGAAACAACAACAACAGCAATAATAACAATTCACTTAAGTATATCATTTTTAAATTATAGAAAATCAAAGATAAAATACTGAAAGAAGTTAGAGGAAAAAACACCTTATTTATAAAAGGACAGATAAGAATCATATCAAATAAATAAATAAATAAATGATTTTAAAAAGAATTATATCTGACTTCCCCTTGGAAACCTTGGTATCAAGAACAGAGTAGAATGAAATACTAAAAATGCTGTGAGAGAAAAACCCACTAACCTAGAATTCTGTTCTCTGTGCAATTTACCTTCAAAAGTGA
Source organism: Spilogale gracilis (assembly GCA_004023965.1). Taxonomy (NCBI): domain Eukaryota; kingdom Metazoa; phylum Chordata; class Mammalia; order Carnivora; family Mephitidae; genus Spilogale; species Spilogale gracilis. The sequence continues at coordinate 132,888 of PITA01001750.1, forward strand.
AGAAATTAACACTTTTTCATATAAACTACACTTGAGGAAACTTATTCCTGATAAACCTGCCTCAGAAAAGTGATAAAAGAAGTTCTTTGGACACAAGGAAAATAATACAAGTCAGAACCTCTGATGTACATAGAGAAAGGAAGAACAGCAAAGATGGACTAAATAATGGTAAAATAAAAACTTTGATTTTTCTTCTTCTTTTTTTTCTAAGATTTTTTTTTATTTGACAGAAAGAAACATAGCCAGAGAGGGAACATAAGCACGGGGAGTGAGAGAGGGAGAAGCCGGCTTCCCACTGAGCAGGGAGCCCGATGTGGGACTCGATCCTGGGTCTCCAGGATCATGACCTGAGTTGAAGGCAGTCGCTTAACCAACTGAGCCACCCAGGCACCCATGATTTTCCTTTTTCTTAATTAATCTAATATTTAATAGCTTATTCAAAATAAGAGCAACACACATCCATAAGTGAAATGAATGGCAGCAATGATATAAGGAATGGAAAAAGGAATTAAAATTATTTTGTTATTAAAAGGTACTCAAGGGGCACCTGGGTGGCTCAGTTGGTTAATCGACTGCCTTCAGCTCTGGTCATGATCCCGGAGTCCCAGAATCGAGCCCCACATCGGGGTCCCTGCTGGGCGGGAAGCCTGCTTCTCCCTCTCTCACTCCCTCTGCTTGTGTTCCCTCTCTGGCTGTGTCCCTCTCTTTCAAATAAATAAAATCTTAAAAAAAAAAAAATCACAAAAGGCAGAAATAGAGAAAAAAACAAAAATAGGAACAAACAATGAGGGCAACAAATAGAACACAGTAATGCATATGGTAGATACTAATCCAACTTTATCAATAATCACATGGTATATCATAGTCTAAATGCACCAATTAAAAGATGGGGAATGTCAGAATGACTCAAAAAACTGATGAAACTATATATTGTCTATAAGGAATTCATAATAAATATAAAGACACATATAGATTAAAAGTAGGAAAAAAATATGCCATAATGACATTAATGAAAAGAAAGGAGTAGCTATTTTCATCTCAGTTCTCCAGGAAGATATAACAGTTCTTAGTAAGTATGCCCCTAACAACAGAGTCAGACTACAAGAGGCAAAAATTTATATGTCTACAAAAAAATTAGATGAATGTACTATCATAGTTTATTTCACCACCCCTCTCTCAGGAATGGCCAACTCTAGAAGACTGAAACTTAGTAAGGACATAGTTGAACTCAACAATACCATCAATTAACTGGACATAATTGACACCTATAGACCACTTTATCCATCAATGGCAGAATACACATTTTTTCTCAAGCTCCCATGGAAGATTTTCCAAGAAAGATCATATTCTGGGTCATAAAACATTCCATAATAAATTCAAAAGAATAGAAATTATACATTACCTGCTCTCAGACTACAGTGGACTGAACTAGAAATTAATAATAGAAACATAACTAGATAAATCTAAAATAAAGAGATTCAATATCATACTTCTAAATAAAATCAAAGAAGAAATATCAAGATAAATTTAAAAATATTCTGAACCAAATGAAAATAAAAACACAAATTATCAAAATTTGTGCAATGCATGAAAGCAGTGCTTTGAGGGAAATTTATATCATTTAATGCACATAACATATTAGAAAATAAAAAAGGAACTTACAATCTAAGTTCCTACCTTAGGAAACTAGAAAAAGAAGAGCAAATTAAATCCAAAATAAGTAGAACAAAGAAATACTAATAATTAGAGCAGAGATCAATAAAATTGAAATAATAATCAATAGAGAAAATCAACAAAGCCAAAAGCTGGTTCTTTGAAAAGTTCAGTAAAATCTACAAGCCTCTAGCCAGGCTAACTAGAAAAACAGAGAGGACACAAGATAGCCCAGACGAAATGGACCAATTTTTTGAAAGACACAATCTACTAAAACTCACACAAGAAGGAATCGACAATATAAATAGGTCTATATCTATTATAGAAATTGAATTAATAATTAATTAATAACCTCCCAACACAGAAATCATCAAACCTAGATGGATTCATTGGAAAAAATTATGCCAATTTTCCTCAATATCTTCCAGAGAGTAGAAGCAGAGGGAATACTCTAATCCAACTCATTTTATGAAGTCAGACTCTAATACCAAACCAGATAAAGACATTACAAGAAAACGGTAGACCAATACTCTTTTGAACATAAATGCAAAAATCCTCCTTCAACTATTAACAAATTGAATCCTACAATTCATGAAACTAATTATACACCACAACCAGACTGGTTCAACATTCAAATATCAGTCAATGTAAACTGTCACATCAACAGACTTATAAAAAAGAAAAATCACATTATATCAATAGATACAGAAAAAGAATTTAACAAAACTCAATACTCATTCATGATAAATACTCTCATTAAACTTGGAATAGCAAGGAAATTTTTCATCTTGATAAGGACTGTCTACAGAAAAAGTACAGCTAACATCATACTAACAGAAAGAAACTCAAACCCCCCCCATGAATGTCATATACAACTCAAGGACGTCCCCTCATCACTTCTACATACTGGAGGTCCTTGCTAATGTGACATGGCAAAAAAGGGAAATAAAAGTATGCAGATTGAAAAGGAATACATAACACTTTTTATTTATTTGTTTGTTTGTTTCTTTGTTTGTTTATTGGCAAATGACATAATCATCTATATAGAAAATCTGAGAAAATAAACAAAAGAACTCCTGGAACTCAGATGTGATTATAGCAAGATTAAGTGTACAAGAACATCTTGATTTACTGCCCTTCACTTTACTGCTCTTCACAGATATTGCATTTTTTACAAATTGAGTTTTAAGACTTCAGTGTAGAAAGTAACAGCAGGTATAGTAGAAACAGCAAGAGAAGGAGCTAGGGATCCTGAAGATGTGACTGTGTTGCTGCAATCTCATGATCAAACTTGAAGAGATAAGGGCTTATTCATGGATGAACAAAGAAAGCGGTTTCTTGAGATGGAATATCCTCCTGGTGAATATATTGAGGACTGTGGAAATGACAACAAAGGATTTAGAATATGATGTAAACTTATTTGATAAAGCAACAGCAGGGTTTGAGAAGGTTTTGAGAAATTGACTTCAATTTTGGAAAAAAGTTATACTGTGGGTAAAATGCTATAAAACAGCATCACATGCTACACAAAAGTCACTCATAAAAGGAAGAGTGAACTGATGCAGAGAACTTAATTGTTGTCTTATTTTAAGAAATTCCCACAGCAACCACAACCTCCAGCAAACACTGTGGTCAATCAGCAACAATCAATATCTAGGCAAGACACTCCACCAGCAAAAAATGACTTACTGAAAGCTCAGTGATAGTTCACATTTTTTTCTAGGCAATAAATTAGTATTTTGTATTTAAGGTCTGTACATTGTTCTTTAGGGCATAATAATATTGCACACTTAATAAACTACAGTATGGTATAAGCATAACCTTAATATGCATTAGGAAGCCAAAAACATTTAATTTGCTTTACTGTGATATTATCTTCATCGTAGTGGTCTCAAACCAAACCCATAATATCTCTAAGACATGTTTGTACTTAGTTAATATTTAAAAGCCAATCACCTTCCTGCATGCCAGCAAGAAACAAATTTGATATTAAGAAAATAAGACCATTTACATTAGCTCCCCAAATAATGAAATACTTAGATATAATTATAACAAAACAAATGCAAGATATATATAGAAGCAGATATAGATAGATGACAGATGATAGATTTTATATATATATACATATATATATATACACATATATATATATATACACACACACACACACAACTATAAAACTGTTCATGGATTGGAACGTTTAATATCATCAAGATGTCAGTCCTTCCTTACTTGATCCATACATTTACTGTAAACCCCATGAAAATCTTGGCAAGATATTTTGTGGATATTTATAAACTGAACCTAAAGTTTATATGAAGAAGCAAAAGATTCAGAAAAAACACAGTATTGAGAGAGAAAAGCAAAGTCAGAAAGTGACACTACCTGACTTCTATAAAGCTACTCTAGTAAAGACAATGAGGTGCCGGTGAAAGAATGGACAAATAGATCCATCGAAAAATTAAGTACTCAGACCCCCATAAATATAATCAATTTATCTTGAACAAAAGAACAAATACAATATAATAAAGTGGAGCAAAGATAGTCTTTAAATAGTTTGGGAATAAGTACCATCCACAGGCAAAAAAAAAAGAAAAGAAAAGAAAAGAAAAGAAAAGAAAAGAAAAGAAAAGAAAAGAAAAGAAAAGAAAAAGGAAAGGAAAGGAAAGGAAAGGAAAGGAAAGGAAAGGAAAGGAAAGGAAAGGAAAGGAAAGGAAAGGAAAGGAAAGGAAAGGAAAGGAAAGGAAAGGAGAAAAGAAAAAAAAAAAGAAATTAAACACAGACCTTACCCTCATCACAAAAATTATTTCAAAATAGATCATAGACCTAAATGTAAAATGCAAGACTATAAACTTCTGGAAGATAACATAAGAGAAAACTTAGATGACCTTGTGTATGGTGATGCCTTTGAGAAAAAATCCAAAGATAAAATCCATGAGAGAAATAATTGATAAGCTGGAATTCATTAAAATAAAGAAATCTGCCTTGGAAGAGACAATGTCAAGAAATAAGAAAACAAGTGACAAACTGTGAGAAAATATTTGCAAAAGGCAACATCTGGTAAAGGACTTTTTCTGCAAATATACAAAGAACTCTTAAAATTCAGTAATAAGAAAACAAACTATTTTAAAATGGTCTAAAGACTTTAACAGACACCTTATCAAAGAAGATGTACAGATGGCAAACACACACATGAAAACACACACATACTCCACAACATATGTTATCAGAGAAATGTCAATTAAAATAATTATAAGATACCATTACACTCCTATCAGAATATCCAAAATCCAGAATATTGATAACACCAAATGCTGATGAGGATGTGAAGCAAGATGAACTCTCACTCATTGCTGGTGGGAATGAAAAAATAATAAAGCCATTTTTATTATTTTTTTAAGTAGGGTCCACATGCAAAGTAGAGCCCAGCATGGGGCTTGAACTCAGGACCTTGAGACCAAGACCTGAGATCAAGATTTGGATGCTTAACCAAATGAGCCACACAGGCCATGCAGCCTTTATTAAAGGCAGTTTGGTGGTTTATTAGAAAAACAAACAGACTCTTACCATGTGACCAAAAAATCATGCTCCCTGGTATTTATGCGAAGAAGTTGAAATTTATGTCTATACAAAATTCTGCACATGAGGGATTAGCAGCCTTATTCATCAATACCAAAACTTGGAAACAACTAATATGTTCTTCAGCAGGTGACTGATTAATAAATAGTGGTACAAGCAGACAAAAGAATATTATTCAGCACTAAAAAGAAATAAGGCATCAATCCATAAAAAGACATAGACGATTCTTTTTTCTAAGATGTATTCTAAATCCATATTCCTAAGTGAAAAAATCCAATCTGAAAAGGCTATATATCTATTATTTCAAATACTTGACATACTGAAAAAGACAAAACTATGGAAACAACAAAAGGATCTATGGTTGGTAGGCATGAGCTAGGGAGAGATTAACAGGCAGAGCACAGAGGATTTTTAGGGCACTGAAAATACTCTGTATTATATTATAATGATGGATGTATGCCATGATACATTATACAAACCTATAAATTATCAAACACCGAGTTATCTCTAAGATAAGCTATAGACTTTGGATGACTATGATGTATTAGTTCCTCTTTTTAGAAAAAATTGTATTATTCTGGTGTGTGATGTTGATAACAAGGGAGGCTATACATAATATAAGGGTAGGAGGTATATAAGAAATCTATTACCTTTCTCTCAATTTTGCTATAAATCTGAAACTGCTCCTAAAAATTTACATTTACACTAAAAAGTGATTGTGGTGTTGGTACAGGATTAATACACAAATCAGTCACTGAAATAGACTTCAGAAACAGTACTGCAATATTCAGCTGATACACACTAGTGTATTTAAGTTTACGTCCTGCCCAGGCTGCCCAAGTGTCTCATTCCAATCTCAGCCCTTTCCAGGAACCCTGGAAGTACTTCCACAAACCAGGACCTAGTAGGAGTAGGCATAAATCCCAGAAAAATGAGTTTCTGGGATCTTCTTTAGCACAAAATCAGGTCAATTCTGATTCATCAGTGCATGTGTCAGTCTGGTTATTAAACATATTGAATATCATCCTATATATTCATATGTATAAATATTTGTTAATATTAGAATCTGGGAAAGCTAAGAAGATGACATTTTATACAATTATAAGAACTTGATTCCCAAAAGTAAGACATCAATTTTTATTCATAGTGTTTCCAATATTTTTTCTATTCTTTTAGGGTGTGTTATCATACATAACATAATATATAGAAAAAAATGTAAAGGACTATATATCACATCTCCCCAAACTCATGTTGATATCCAAATTCCCAATGTGATGGAATGTGGAGATGGGGCCTTTGGGCAATAATTAGATTATGAGAATAGAGCCTTTACAATGGAAGTAGTGCCTTCTAAGAAGAGACAGGAGTGGGGGACTGAGTGGCTTTGTGGTTGAGTGTTTGACTCTTGGTTTCAGTTCAGGTCATGACTTCATGGGTCTTGGGATTGAGACCCGCACGGGCTCCATGCTCAGCAGAGACCCTGCTTGAAAATTCTCTCCCTTGCCCCTTCCCCACTCATGCACTCCCTCCCCCCCTTCCTTCTTCATTTCTTCCTTGGATTTCCCAGCCTCTAAAACTGTGAGAGATAAACGTTTTTTGTTTAGGCAATTCAATCTATGAAATTTTTGTTATAACAGGCCATACTGGTTATGCCAGAAACTGGCACTGAGGAGTGGGGTGCTGTTTTACAAATGCCTGAAAATGGGAAATGGCTTTACAACTGGGTAATGGGGAGAGGCTGGAAGAGTTTTGAAGGTCATCCCAGAAGAAGCCAATATAGCTGTGAAAGGAGTTTTGAAGGTGAGTCTGATGAGAGCTAAGAAAGAAAAGAGAAGAACTATAGTGAAAATTTATATCTTTATAAAGAAAATATAAATATTTCTGTACAAAATGTTGGTTGAAATATGGACATTAGGGTCAATTCTGATGAAATCTCAGATAGAAATGGGGAACATGTTTAATGGACAATAGAGAAAAGCCAATCCTTGTCACAAAAGTGGCAAAGAACTTAGCTGAATTGTGTTCCTGTTCTAATGCTTTTTGGAAGTCAAAACTTATGAAAGATGCAACTGGATTTTTAGTTGAGCAGATTTCTCAGCAAAGTATGGAAGGAATGGCTTAGTTCCTTCTGACTGCTTATCGTAAAATGCATAACAAGAGAGAAATGAATTGAAGAAGAAATTGTTAAGCAAAAAGGAACCATAGCTTAAAGATTTGGGAAATTCTCAGCCCATCCATACTGCCAAAAAATAAAAAATAAAAATTAGTTTGTTCTGAAGGAGATTATACAGTGTGAACCATAGATTTAATCAGCTACCTCCAAAAGGAAACCCTGGTTTGAACTGAAGCAGAAGGAGATGAGAAAAATGAAGGAAGGCTGTCAGATTTCTTGAATTTTACAGGATTGATCCATTAAGGTATTGGGTCATGAATATGCTCTATTCTTCAAAAAGGAAAGAATCAATCCAATAGGGATTTAGAGATCACCGGATCTCTCTTCCACGTTTTAAGGGTGAAAGGTATCACCTCAGTTTCCACAGGCCAGACAAACCCCCCCAGAGTTTTGAGGTCACTGGCAGGACCTGGCAGCTGCCATGCTTTCCAACAGCTGTGGAAGGAGGAACCACTGCCTCTGTGGCCTTACAAGGCAGAGCGTCTGGCCAGTGAGGATTATTCTCAAACCTAAACATCTAATGGATTTTGCTAGTTTTAGGACCAACTTGGGATCCATCACCACTTTCTTCTTTCCTATTTCCTCCTTTTGGAATAGAAATATCTATTTTTTGTCTATCCCACAACTATATTTTGGAAGTACATAACTTGTTTCATTTCATAGTTACACAACTAGAGAGGAATTTTGCCTCAGGATGTCTAGTACCTCAAGTCTCACCTATATCTGATTTAAATGATATTTAGATGAGACTTTGGACTTTGGATTTTAGAATTGATTCTGGGGGCGCCTGTGTGGCTCAGTTGGTTGAGCGACTGCCTTCGGCTCAGGTCATGATCCTAGAGACCCGGGATTGAGTTCCACATCGGGCTCCCTGCTCGGCGGGAAGCCTGCTTCTCCCTCTCGCACTCCCCCTGCTTGTGTTCCCTCTCTGGCTGTGTTTCTCTCTGTCAAATAAATAAAAAAAATATTTAAAAAAAAATAATTGATTCTGGAGTGAGTCAAGACATTTGAGGGTACTGGGATGAAATAAATGCATTTGTCATGAGACAAAGACATCAATTTTGGGTGTCCAGGGGTAGAATGTGGTAGATTGCATGTTTGTACCGCACCTCAAATTCATATGTTGAAACCCTAATTACCAATATGATAATATTTGGAGATGGGGACTTTGGAAGGTAATCAGCTGAGGGTGGGGCCCTTATGATGGGATTAGTTCTCTTATATTGGAGACATCAGAGAGCTTCCTCTCTCTCTCTCTCTCTTCTGCCTCCCTCCCTTTCTTTGTTCCTCTCCTAACCCCCTAAGCCCCTGACAATGAGGATATAGCAAGAAGGCAGCTATCTATTAGCCAGGAACCCAACCTTACAAGACACCAGGTCTTCCAACACCTTGATCCTGGATGTCCCACCTTCCAGACTGTGAGAAATAAATATTTGTTGTTTAAACCACCTCCTCTATGGTATTTTTATTATAGCAGTCCCAAACGACAAAGACAAGGTAATACCATTTCCTTTCCAATTCTAAGGGGTTGTATAAAGTCAAAGATTTAGATTGTTATAGTTAATGTAAATCAGGCCATGCAACACAGATTCCAATTCCTTTCTCTTTTTCTTACCTACTCCGGTAGCTAGAACATGAAAATACTAGATTTACCTGTGGTGCTAGGTGTGGCAGTATGACAGAAATATAAAAGTATACAACGGTCATATTTTCTCATCCTATCCTTCCTATCTCCTGGAATATGTGTTATATTTGTAAAGTAGCAGTTGTCACTGGGGATGATGGAGTAAAAAGAGAGAAAACTTTTGGTTCCGTCAGGAAAGTTTTGAATTGCTATAATGACCCTGGAATACCCACTTCTAGACTACTCTCATAAAAGAAAATTAAACCTTTTATTTACTTAAGCCTTTAGAGTAGAGCTTTCTACAAATCATTAAAAAAGAAAGAAAAAGAAAGAAAGAAGAAAGAAATAGATAGATAGATAGATAAATAAATAAATAAATAAATAAATAAATAATCTATCCTAACTGATATACAAGACCCAGGAAAAATTTTACTTCTACTCTAACGCCTTTTCCAGAAGACTTGGTGGATTCCTCTATATGTAATTGAAGTATGCCTACCTTTTTTCCTTTGTAATTTGTAACTTTAGAGTAATGGTAATATCAGTTGGCTTTATGTTTCATTTACCTGAATAGATTCTCACAGAGCTGTGTGCCTTTGAAGGGCAAAAATAAACTTCACAATATTTACATTCCCTATGGTGTTTAGGACAGTATCTTTCTTTTAGCAGATGCACAAAAATATTTTATTTAAATTGCAGAATAAGGTAGAAAGAATAGAGCAGATATGAAAAAGAATAATTTAGGAAAATAAGTTTATAAGACAAGAAATAAAAACCTTTGACCATGTTATTTGATTTTTGTTTTATCTCAGAAATGCAATAATGATTTAAAAATCTGTGTTTTGGGGCGCCTGGGTGGCTCAGTTGGTTAAGTGACTGCTTTCGGCTCAGGTCATGATCCCAGAGACCGGGTATCGAGTCCCACATCGGGCTCCCTGCTTAGCGGGAAGCCTGCTTCTCCCTCTCTCACTCCCACTGCTTGTGTTCCCTTTCTTGCTGTGTTTCTCTCTGTCAAATAAATAAACAAAATCTTAAAAAAAAAAAAAATCTATGTTTTACTAAGAGATCAGTAGCTATTAGCTTACCCTAGGCATCAGCACAGCACTTCCTAGCTTCTATTAATTCTCAGGAAATGTCTTATGTCTCAACCATTATTGCTTAATTAAAATAGCATAGTATTTCAACTTTGTCTTCAGAACAAAGGTGACAGAAATACCAAAATTCTTTTGAGCTTAAAAAAAATTTTTTTTAAGATTTTATTTATTTGACAGAGAGAAACATATCCAGAGAGGGAACACAAGCAGGGGGAGTGAGAGAGGGAGAAGCAGGCTTCCTGAGGAGCAGGGAGCCCGATGTGGGACTCGATCCTGGTCTCCGGGATCATGACCTGAGCCGAAGGCAGTCGCTCAACCAACTGAGCCACCCAGGCGTCCCTAAAATATTTTTTTAAGAGAGAAAATGAGCAATTGGGACAAAATGAGGAAAAGGCAAATCTAACTTTGTAACTGACAGCTGAAGTTAGTGTAGGAAATAAGCAGACCAGCACAATGAATGTAACTTTTTAAATTAATCTTCCTTTTCATTTAGTTTTCAGTCTAAAGTGTGGGTCACAGAGAATTCTACAACCATTTGGACCAGAATCAAGCCACCTTCTCAGCAACATGCATTAATTTTTTATATCATCACCATCATTTATTAAAGAACTGTTACCAAAATTCAGCAAGAAAGTTAATTGAATTCTTGATTTCCAATTTCTACCTGCATTCAGTCAGTTATCCACGCATATGAGGAAAATTGAGAGGTGACTCATAACAGTTTATAACTAGTGTGATTATTTATTGTTACCTTCCTTTTCTCTCACCAAGATTTAGACTGGCATAATTACCTTTGTCTCCAGAGTAAAAAGGACACAGCAACACTTGTAGACACACGTCCTGTGAAGTCTCCATAGGTGCAAAGGGTTTGACTCTTCTGCTCTCCATTGAAAAAAAGGTAAAGGAAATATCCTCTTAGACATAGTGAGAAATAAACAACTCTCAAAGAATAGCAGAACATTGCAGTACATTCTGTGCTTCACCTCTTCAACTAATGAAGTTAATTTTAAATCAGTTGATAATTTACTTGTTAGACATGTTAGACAAGTATGATTTAGGTAGGGAATCTTTTTCTTTTTTTTTTTTTTTAGATTTTATTTTTTTATTGGGCAGAGAGAAAGAGATCACAGGTAGGCAGAGAGGCAGGCAGAGAGAGAGGAGGAAGCAGGCTCCCCACCAAGCAGAGCAGAGAGCCCTGATGCGGGCCTCTATCCCAGGAGCCTGAATCATGACCTGAGCTGAAGGCAGAGGCTTTAACCCACTGAGCCACCCAGGCGCCCTAGGTAGAGAATCTTCTAATGGCTATATAGTTTGAATTTTTTTAAAGGATGAGAAAATTATACAGAGAAATTATTTTTTACCTTCAAATATTTTAATTTCCTCAAGCTACTGGACATTAAGCTAGAGACTGCATAGTTTCTAGAATTTCACTGACATAAAAACAGCATTTTCATGAAAATAAAATTTCATAATTCTGATTCTCATTTTAATTACATTTTGAGAGAAAAGAGAATCTAAAGAGAACTACTGAGTATTTTAATTTATAAAAAGCCTAGCCATGTTATAATGCTTTAAAGATATTAGGGACTCTCTGGTTACATACTGTTGACATTATAGAAACAAATACATGTATCTTGGTTCTATGAAAACCATATTAAAACTCAGCATTCAGATATTCTTGGTATAAAGTCCCTACTCTCTGCCTAGTGTTGGCTCATCAGCCTCTTGCCTTTCATAATCTATAGGACCCATTCTTGAGCAGTTCTCCTAGCATGCAAGCTAATGAGGATCACATAATTCCTCATCTCCACGAGCTACATTTTAATATGCAGATTAAAACTAATTAATTAAAGCTTTCTTACACCTGACAATTAACACAATGTAATATAACTTTGTTATTCTTCACAGGACACTTACATATGTGTTATTTAATAGGACACAGAAATTTTATAAATAAATTTAAATGTGGAAATCTCACACTGAATAAATAAAGCGACTCACTTGTTCAAGGACATTTAGAGAAGTTCCAGAAATCAAACACTTAATAAATGTTAGAGATGAGTCTTAAAAATGGTCTGTGTAGTTCCAGGTTCAGTGTGCACCTACCTAATGATCATTCTCTTTCATGAATTCTTATGAAAGGAGGTCATTCTAATGTGAGAGGGGGGGAAATATGCTATGAAGGAAAAAGGAAAAGAAAATATAGATTGATCGATACAGAGGGATGGATGAAAGAAGGGAAAGCATAGACTCATGTTTGTCTGCTTTTAAAATTATCCTAAAGTCCTAAAGACATTGACATATTACATTCAATCTTCTCTTAGAAATGGAGAAACAATGGATACTTTTTTATGAGAGTCATAGCTCTTCTCTGACAGGAACCTGGAAAAAGAGATTAATATTATCCAAACATTTACAAATGTTACTACTAGTAGTATACCCAGATGCTTTGCCCCATCAAGAAACTCTACCTAAAGCCAAATTTTCCATGGGGTTGTATTAATCAGAATTCTCTAAAGAAATATCTATCAAGGGGCGCCTGGGTGGCTCAGTTGGTTAAGCAACTGCCTTCAGCTCAGGTCATGATCCTGGAGACCTGGGATTGAGTCACACATTGGGCTCCCTGCTCTCGGCAGGAAGCCTGCTTCTCCCAATCACTCCCCCTGCTTGTGTTCCCTCTCTGGCTGTGTTTCTCTCTGTCAAATAAATAAAATCTTAAAAAAAAAAAAAAAAGAAAGAAAGAAAGAACTATCAAGAGACATATATGTACTCATTCATTCATTCATTCATTCATAGGAATTAGCTTATGTTTACATGATTATAGAGGCTAAGAAGCCACGTGACATCTGCACTCAGCAAACTGAAGACACAGGAGAGTTGATGGTATAGTCCCACTTAGTGTCTGAAGACCTGAGAATTCACCAGGAGAACTGATGGTGTAATTTTCAGCCTGAGAGCCAGCAAACCAAAAAAGAGCAGCTATTTCAATTTGAATCTGAAAGCAGGAAAAGACCAAGGTCCCAAGGAGTTTCTTTTTACTCAGGCTTTTGGTTTTATGTAAGTCTTCAATTCACTGAATGAGGCCCACCCAAATTAGGGAGAGCAATTTGCTGTGCTAAGTCTACCAATTCAAATGTTAATCCCATCCAGAAACATCCTCCCAGATACACATACTCAGAATAATGTTTAACCCAAAGTCTGGGTACTTCAGGGCCTGGTCAAGTGGACACAGAAAATTAACCATTACAGGGCTCTGTTGCCCACTCCAAGAGAGAAAAAGAAAATCTGGTTTAGATAACCACAGCAACCATGATTTCGTACTAATTTTTTTAATGTTATTCATTGTTATGGGGGTTAATATAAATAACACTTGTTTATAACTTATTTTTAAATTCTATACAGTCAAAAAATTGTACTGGATACTTGTTAAAAATGGTAAGGAGGAATTTATTCAAGAATATTGCAAAAAAAAGAATATTGCAATATTGATCAATGCTACTGTAACAGGTGAGAAAGACTGAATTCCATTGAAAGAAAAGGCAAAGAGTGTTTAGCACTGAGGACAGCTAGTAGAAAAGTCCTAGAGGACATTAGAGGAAAGATTGGTCATCATGATTAAGTCATCTCTGTTTGCTCTCATTATAAAAATTGGGCTCTCATAGAGACTGGGAGACAGGGAGATAGGGGCCCTATCTTTTGTGGTGATTACATTTCAGAGGGATAGCTTCCAGATTTCTAAGAAAGACATTCCTGGGGTCTAAAACTTGCAAGAGTCCAGTTTCTCATGGTTCATCTCCCCCTCCGATGTCCCCCCTTCACTTTTCCTTTCCTTTACTTAATGTTCCCCATGTTATTCTTTTTGTTCTACCAGTAAGTCAAACCATATGATAATTGACTTTCTCTGCTTGACTTATGTCACTCTGGATAATCTTCTCCAGTTCCATATGTCGATGCAAAAGTTGGTTATTCATTCTGTCTGATGGGGGGGTAAGGAGATGGGTGAGGCTGTGGTGGGTATTAAGGAGGGCACATATTACATGGAGCACTGGGTTATACCTAAACAAGGAATCTTGGAACCTACATCAAAAACTAAGGATGTATGGTGACTAGCATAACACAATAAGAAATAAATAAAATGCAGAACCAAAAATAAATAAATAAGTAAATAAATAATAAGTAAATAAATAAAACTTGAAAGAGGCTGGGAGAAAATTTATATCTCAAAGAAGCAGAAAAAAATTTCTGCTTCCAAGTTTTCCAAAGTATATGCTCTAAGGAAATGGAGGTCAGAGGCCTATAGTCAGGAAGAAACACGTCTAAAGTTTAGTCAAGCTGAGGAGAACATCAAAGATCATTTTGGTCAATACCAAAACTTTATTCAAAACTTTCCAGTTTATCATTTAAAGGAGGAAATAAGATGTGGGGTTTAATACATGGTGCATACATTGCAGGATTGTAAAAACTAGGAATTTTTAGACTTAAGTTTTCAGTGCCCAATATTTAAAATTTTACATGTTTATTATGTCAGTCAATCTCAGTATATACACTGTAGTGTGCTTTGAATATATATGAGATATTATTAATTAGCTAAAGCAAGTGATACTGAATCATTAGGTAATAACACTGAGCTTACTAGCATCCAGGGGACTTTTACAACCGCAAGCAGATGGACATGTTTTTAATGCATGCTGAGTGAAAGTGACAGATAAAATGTTTAACTATTTCCTCTTGTTCTTGCTTTTTCTTTACTATTACACTTGCTTTCCCAAATATTTTCCCCAGAACAATCCTACATACTCAGTATTAATATATCCCTTATATTCTTAAAATTAGGAATAACAGCTGAATTAAAAGCATTTGGCTCTAAACAATAAACAATAAAATGCATGCTCCAGGACTTTTGTTGTTTTTTTAACTTTACATAGGTGATGGTCCTGAGAAACAAATCTAGGGACTAAATATTTGATATATAATACTATGTACTATTTTGTGTAACATATAAAATAGCACAATTATTTATAACAATATTTTGCATTTGTTTCTAAAAATGTTAAATAAATGTGTGAATTATGTGCTATCTTTCATCAGTTTGTATTAGGTCCATAAATATCCTGGTTTATTCCTCCAGTTATAATACTTTTATTTGTATCCACTAATCAAGTTTAATTGTACTTCTATTCCCATTTCCTTCATTAAGTAACTTATTCATTTATTCACTAAATATTTATGGAACACCACATATTATTAGGCATCATGATAATTACTGAATATACATGAATTAAGTAGTGTCTACATCCAGTAAGTACTCATAATTTTCAAATAATTATAACACAATATAACAATTGTTCTAAGAGATATTCTTTAAATTTGATATAATATCAGAAAGCAAAGTGGCTAGGCCTGAGGGAGATGAAAAAGTTTTCACAGAGAAAGTGATATTTGATTTAATTATTTAAGAAAGAGTGAAATCTTCCTCATTTTCTAGCATTCATTGAAAAGGGGAAAAATGAAACATAAATGCATAGTAGTAAAGAGTACTACTCTTTTTTTTCCAGATTGTGGGAGATACCCAGGAGAATATATAAGTGAAGGGCTAGCTAATAATGCTCAGCCAAATGTAAGCACAAAATATAGCTTGTAATACTAGGGTTACTAAATGTCTTATTGTGGTAAAATTATTTTTGATGATGATTCAATAAATGAATATCTAAAACATACACTATTTATTTGGCTCCACACTCAGCACGGAGCCCAACAGGGGGCCCAAACATGACCTTGAGATCAAGACCTGAGCTGAAGGGTGCCTGGGTGGCTCAGTTGGTTAAGTGACTGCCTTTGGCTCAGGTCATGATCCCAGAGACCCAGGATTGAGTCCCACATCGGGCTCCCTGCTCAGCGGGAAGCCTGCTTCTCCCTCTCTCATTCCCCCTGTTTGTGTTCCCTTTCTGGCTGTGTTTCTCTCTGTCAAATAAATAAAATCTTTAAAAAAAAAAAAAAAAAAGATCTGAGCTGAGAGCAAGAGCCACCCAGGTGCTGCAAAACATACAAAATTATTTGATAAAGTAAGTAAGTGCTCAAGCTTCATGTAATTCTTGAAAATCTTAAGATCTTTTTGCATTAAAAAATGGTAGTATGTTTTAATGATACTCAAGGGTAACAAAATCCAAGTTAGTTTTCAAATATTTGGTTAAATAAATTTCCAGAAATATGCCATCATTTTTTATTATCACTCTTATTTTCATGTGATTGCAAGATATTTGTGAAAATATTAAAACATCCAGCTATTCAGCAAAAGCTTTTGTGTGTGAATTATGAATTTTGAATGTATGTTATATATAATATGTATAATTTGAACATGAATTTAATCAAAGTGAAAAAATATTAGAAATTTTAAAATGCCTCAATGTATAAAATCTCTGAAAAAGCATAGAAGAAATGTCAATAAGACATTAGTGCATTTTTAATATTTGTAGTTGTGTGTTAATTTAATATTTATTAATGTGTTCACATAGGAGTACTCTATTACCTATGTTAAATAGTACTGATTTAAAATTTTATTTTACATGTCAACAAATAAGGTCAATCAAAACACTATGGTACTGGTACAAAAATAGACACATAGATCAATAGAACAGAACAGAAAACCCAGAAATGAACCCACAACTATATGTCAATTAATCTTTGACAAAAGAATATCCAGTGGGAAAAAAGACAGTCTCTTCAACAAATGGTATTGGGAAAACTAGACAGCAACATGCAAAAGAATAAAACTCGATCACTTATTTTCGTACACCATCCACTGAAATTAACTCAGAATGGATTAAAAAACTCAATGTGAGACTTGAAACCATAAAAATCCTAGAGGAGAACACAGGCAGTAACCTCTCTGATATTAGCCATAGCAACTTTCTCTAGATGTTTCCTGAGACAAAGGAAATAAAAGCAAAAATAAACTATTGGGACTTCATCAAAATAAAAACATCTGCACATCAAAAGAAACAAACAATAAAACTGGAAGACAGCCTCCTGAATGCAAAAAGATATTGCAAATGATATATCTGATAAATGGCTAGTATCCAAAATCTAAAGAACTTTTCAAACTCAATGCCCCAAGAATAAACAATCCAGTTAAGAAATGGGCAGAAGACATGAACAAAGATTTTTCCAAAGACAGATGGCCAACAGACACAGGAAAAGATGTTCGATGTCACTCCTCATCAGGAAAATGCAAATAAAAACTATAATGAGATAGCACCTTACACCAGTCAGAATGGCCAAAACAACAACACAAGACACAACAGGTGTTGTGGAGGATGCACAGAAAGGGGAACGTTTTTGCACTGCTGGTGGGAATGTGAACCTTTGAAAACCCTCTGGAAAACAGTATGGAGTTTTCTCAAAAAATTAAAAATAGAGCTACCCTACCAGCCAGCAATTGCACTACTAGATATTTACCCCAAGAATACAGAAATCCTAATTCCTAAGGACACATGCACCCCAATGTTTACAGCAACATTACATACAATAGCTAAATTATGAAACAGTCCAAGTATCCATCTATTGAATGGATAAAGAAGATGTGTCTGTGTATGTTCATATATACATTCACACATACAAAAGGGAATATTATTCAACCATAAAAAGAATTAAATCTTGCTATTTGCAATGACATGGATAAAGCTAGAGAGTATTATAACAAGTGAAATAAGTCAGAGAGAGACTAATCCATGATTTCACTCATATGTGGAATTGAAGAAACAAAATAGATGAACCTAGGGGGAAAATAAAAAGAGAAGCAAAGCAGAAAGAAACAGATTCTAATGGCCATCATTTAGTTTTTGAAAGGCTTTTGATAGTTATCAAAATGTTATTAGTTCAAATTAACAATCATTCTTGAGCTTAATTTATCGTGGTTTTATCAATTTATTTTTTCAGGCTATTAAAGGTACATTTCCTTTGTTCTAAATTTTACTACAATAAACCTGGCCACTAATTTAAGAAACACTTGAGATCATCATTGTTTGAATTTTAATTATATAGAACATTAGACTTGTTATTACAATGAGTGCCAGTCAAACAAAATATAATAAAACTCAGCTGTGGTAGTGGTGTATACATACATGTATAATGAATATGTATCAGAGATGAAGATGAAGTCTGCTGTTAATAGCAGAGATTCAAATCTCTCTTGTATGAGCTAAGCCTCTGAATCTGGGGCCTTGATGCCAAGGAAATGTCTTAATTGTCTCTGATTATCCAACAAGAAAGCACAAGGAAAGGTAAAGTAGTTTCTAGATTGTAAATTGTAAAATATTATTATGATTTCCTCTCTAGAAAAGCAAGGAAATTTAAGCTTATTATAAATAGATTTCAAACAGTAAGTATATTTTCACTTAAAATGTTCTTAGAATCATTAATAGCATTGCACTCAAAAATATGATCTGATAGAAGAGTTTTGATTTCTAATGTTATTAAATTGTCTCCTTGAGTAATACAAGAGACAATAAAATAAGACAATAAAAAGGGTCTCATTCTTTTGAATAAGGCAAAAGTAAAGAGAAAACTAGAAGAAACAGTCCCCCACCACTTCCCAAACTGTTGTCAAGGAGAAAGACTACTTGCAAGGAATCAGCAGCATCTCAGGATTGGGAACACAGGGGAGAATAGTGTAACAGGATGAACTGCAGTTCTGGCTGGTATTCCCACGTGACATTCTGTCCTTTAGATGATGCTTTGAGACCTATTTGAGACCCTCAAGAATGCCAATATGACCTGGTAAAGTGGCCCTAAGGTAGCCAAGCCATCCTTCTAGCTAGCACTTTTCTGAAGAGGATGCCCAGATCATAAGGAACATTTTTCCAGGACCAAGAAGGGAAGCAAAAGACTAATAGCTATTGGTCCCATTTTTCTCTTTTCCGAATTAATAGGCCTTTTTTTTTCCTGTGTAGGGTTTGGTGTGTAGAAGTACACAATTTATTGAAAACATCTGAGAATATTAGACAAATGTATAACTGGTTCTCTTAAATCAATTAAAAAGATTTTGTATCTATTCTGCAATAGCTTGTACAAGTTAATTAACACTTCCGATCTCAGTTTCCTCAAGTGTGAATGGACATACAAATTATATTTATTTCATGGAATCATTTTGACGATTAAATGTTACAAAGGTTAGGTTAGCAAACTGTCCATAAAGGGCCAGTTAGTAATTATTTTCTTCTACATGAGGCATATAGTCTTCGTCTCACCTCCTCAATGCTGCTTTTATAGCAAGAAAGCAGCTACAGAAAATATACAAAAAAATGGAAGTAACTATGTTTCAATAATACTTTATTTACAAAGACAGGCAACTGACAAGATGTAGATTATTGACCACAGTTTGCTGATTGCTAGTATCATGCATGATAAATAATTACCATAGGTCTTGGAACATGGCACAACAATATCAGTAGATGCTATTATTATCAATGGATCTTAATTTACTATAGCTATTTAATTTCAGTAATAAGAGCTAATGGTAATAGGAAGTTCATTCTTTATTCAACAAATATTTAAGTTGTCGCGGCCAGCGTGACAATGTATGCTGAACCTGAGGGCAAGGATGGGAAAACAAAGACAAAGACAAGACAAAGAACAAAAAAGATGGGGACAGGAGGGACAAAGCAGGTGATGTCCAAGCAATGCCGATTTTATTTAGGGTTACAAAGCTTTTTTTTTTTTTTTTAATTTCTTACACAGAGACAACATTTTTATTTTCTATAAAATAGAATAACTATATATTATAGTATATACAAAGCTTTTTATAGTAGACTGTGCTCAATCGAACAAGGAGCGGTGACAATAACAAGGTTACATATTTCCCTTAATATCATGATTTCAATGCACACCCCAGATCATGCTCAAGTCCCATGATGCTGATTCTCTTTGGTCACCCTACACTACATCACTAATTCTTTGAGGAGGTAAACAACAAGGGAGGGGCACCATGCCCCTAGGTAAGATTAAGACCCCATAATAGTAAAACTGCCTATGTGACTACGGCTGCCTCTAGCCTACCTGCGCTATCTTTGCTCTCCCCCTAGTGGGAGCCCGAATAGGCGGGTACCAGGAGTTTTGCTCCTTAACTCTAACCTGCCGGGCCACAAACATCTGAGCTAGTGAGTCCAGAAGCTACATCTCAACTGTTGACACCTCTAGGTTCCGGGCTCCCCACATTAAGTCAACATGCTAGGTGATTTACATACTATATCTTCTCTGAAGTAGTTTATTGGTTATAGACCATAAAGGTAGGGCTCCTAGATCAGGCAGGAGAATTGAGAAGTGTAAGGAGATCTGAAGGTATAAAAGAAACATATTACCAGATACATTTTATCTCAATTCATCTTTTTTTTAAAAGATTTTATTTATTTGACAGAGAAACACAATCAGAGAGGGAACACAAGCAGGGGGAGTGAGAGAGGGAGAAGCAGGCTTCCTGCTGAGCAAGGAGCAGGATGCGGGACTGGATCCCGGGTCTCTGGGATCATGACCTGAACCAAAGGCAGTCATCCAACCAACTGAGCCACCCAGGCACCCCTATCTTAATTAGTCTTTACTACAACAGTTTACTTGAATACTAGGATCCTCATTTTCTGACGCAGAAACTGCAGCCCAAAAAAGTAAAGTATTCTGCAGAAAGTCACATAACTAGTAAAGAAATATTATGTGAATTCAGGTCCATCAGAAAATAAAGCCCATGGTTTTTTGTTTGGTGTTTGTTTATTTGTTTGCTTTTTAATTTCTGCCTCTCTGTGCTGCCACCTGCCTTGAAATATGAATAAGATCTTAGAACTACTGAACTCAAGAATCTCTGTACCTCATATAATTCTGTAAGGGTTAAAGTAGGGATATTACTGAGCATTATCTGAGAACCACTGAGGAAACAGAAAAAAAAAAAAATATATATATATATATAACCAGTTAAATGAATGGCTCAGAGTGACTGAGTCCATATGTCCATTTCCTAATATGTTCCCAAATTACTTAACTGCTAGAAAATTTATGTAAAAAATAAAAGAATTAGGTTCCCATTTCCAACAACTTGTAAAAATGTAATGAAAATATTGTCAGCTAAAAAATACATATAAATGAAGTGTTAAATTTTAAAATATCTTCTCAAAACATGGATAAGAAAGACAGAGGACAGAAGCAATAAAGAAGCAAGATTACAAACAGACAAGAGAACACCCAAGCAGATATTTTTCCCTGAAGGAATCTTCTAAGTCTGGTTTAAAGCCTGGGATTTAATTGACCTCAAGAGCACTGAAACTAGGAGATAAAGCTTGGGGCTCCTACAGTCACAAACAACACATAATTTATAACTTCAAAATTAGTAAAGGTAAAAAATAAATTGAAGCACTCAAATCAAAACACCATTAAAATAAAACGTAAGTAAATAAGTGTTAAAAAGGAAAGAAAAAAATTATAGACAAGGAGGACATATAGACATAAATTAAGACAATGGTACATAAACTTTTCACGTATTGATGGAACATTTATGAAAACTGGCCATAATCCAGACATTTGAAATATAAAACCAAAAACTTTACTAGCTAACAGTAAAAATGTGACAAAATGTGAAATGCATTTATTATATATATATATAATAAAACACCTCATAATTCTAAATACCCCATGCATCAAACAAGACATTGCAATGAAAATTATAAAATCCATGGAACAACATAATGAAAATACTACCTAATAAAATGTGAGGTATAACTAAGTGGAGTCTAGAAGTAAGTGTATACAAAGTTCAAAAATAGGTACACTTAAACTGGAATGGAAGGAGGATAGTGGTTTCACATTGGGGTTTGCAACTAGGAGTTCTAAGATTCTAGTAGTATTCTATTTCTTGATCTTAGTTCTGGTTACTGGTTACAATGGTATATTTACTTTGTATACAGTTGTACCTTAGGATTTCTGCATGTTTCTGTATATCAACAAACAAAAAGCTTACGAAAGAAGCAAATTCCAACAACACCCAAGTTAGCCCTAAAGATAAATCAGGCAGAGGTTTTGTTCTGTAAGACATTAAAACTATATGAATATACAAATAATAGCAGCAATATGGGCACATTGACACATAAACAGATGAAATAGACTAGAGTACCTAATTCCATACGTATAGAAACTGAAATATGATACAGTGGACTTACATTATACAAAAGTGTCAAATCTGGATGGATTAAGGTCTTATATATAGAAGTCAGCACTATAAAACTTTAAAGAAAATGTAAAATAGCTTTAATGACCTTCAGATATGAAGAGAATCTGAAGTAGGATTCAAAAGTCAAAAATCATTAAGGAAAATAAATTAAGGAATACCTGTTTATCGAAAGATACCATCTTGTGATTGAAAAGATAAGCCAGAAGCTAGGGTATTTTGCAACCCATATAAATGCTTAAAAACTAGTATCTAGAATATATAAAGAACTCTGATAAAGTCCAGTGTCGACCACCTCCCCAAAAAGAACCGAGGACACTCAGGATAACGCAAATCGCACAGCAAGGTTTATTTCCAGCTAGCTGAGGTTCAAGTATCTGCCTGGCACAGCGGGTTTCAACAAGGACCCCAAAAGGCAAGGGTCTAGGGGTTTATATGCATTTCAAACAGCAAGCGTGAGTCACACAGTTCACAAGTCAACTGCCTATTCTTAGTTTGCATCTAAATACCTCCCTAGGACCCTCCCTGGAAGAGATTAAGGGGTTTAACTGATTGGGTATCTCCCCCAACCTGGCTTGCCTGTTTTCCAGGGGCCATTTATCCATAACACATGGAGCTGTTTTTATAAGTAAACAGGATGGTGGCTTCGATTCCAAAACTGGACCTTACAACTCCTATGAATCAGCAAATAATAAATAATCCAAAAGACTTAACAAAAGTTTGATAGAAAAGGGAAAACAAGAAGTGAGTATGGGAAAGGAGTTAAGATGGTGGAGGAGCAGGAGGACCCTTAGATTCTCTCCTCCCTTGAACATAGCTGGATAGTTATCAAATCATTCTAAACACCCATGAAATCAATCAGAGGTTTGTGAAGACAAAAACTACAGGTCTATAAGTAGAAAAGTGACCACCTTTCGGAAGGTTCACTTGGGGGAGATATAACTGTGGAGAACAGTATGGAGGTTCCTTAAAAAGTTAAAAATAGAACTACTCTACAATCTGAACTACTAGGTATTTACCCAAAGGATACAAAAATAAAGATTCAGAGGGATACACACACCCCAATGTTTATAGTAGCATTATCATCAATAGCCAAAGTATGGAGAGGGCCCAAATGTCCACTGACCAATAAATGGATAAAGAAGAGATGGCATGTATATGTACACACACACACACACACACACACACACACACACACACAATGGAATATTACTCAGGCATTAAAAAAAATGAAATCTTGCCATTTACAACAACATGGATGAAGCTAGAGTATATTATACTAAGTGAAATAAGTCAGTCAGAGAAAGATAAATACAATATGATCTCACACATATGTGGAATTTAAGAAATAAAACAGATGAACATAGGGGAAGGGGGAAATAAAAAAAAAAAGGAGAGAGGGATCAAACCATAAGAGACTCTTAAAGAGGGTGCTTGGGTGGCTCTTTTGGTTAAGTGTCTGCCTTGGCCTCAGATCATGATCCCAGGGTCCTGGGATTGAGTCCTGTGTCAGGTTCCCTGCTCAATGGGGAGTCTGCTTCTCCCTCTCTTTCTGTCCTTCCCCTCTCCCAGCTCATGCTCTCAAATAAATATATTTTTTTTTAAAGACAGAGAGAAACTCATAAAGATAAAGAGCAATATCAGGCTTGATGGAGAGGTGGCTGGGACATAGGCTAGCTAGGTGATGCAAGGAGGGCACTTGTTATGATGAGCACTGGGTATTGTACGTAAGTGATCAATCACTGAATTCTACTCCAGAAACCAATATCACACAGTATGACAAGAACTTAAAACTTAAATTAAAAAAAAAAAAGTGAGCAGATGTATGAAAATATACACGTCCTATTTCAATGCAGAGAAGTCTATACTGAAACTATGATGAGATTCCAATTGGCCAAAACCAAATATATGTAATACATTCAAGATGCTTACATTAATATGACTTAACTTATTTATATTCATATCACATATACATTCTTAATAAGGAGTAGTGAAAATATGGATCAAATAGGGACACTCAAATGGTACTGGCTGAAGTATAATCTCATCCAATTACTTGAGAAAATGATTTGAGATTACCTATGAAATTTAAATATGACAATCCTTTATGATCTAGCAATTCTCATAGGCCTAGCAATATATATTGACGTGCACATTGAAGGATGGACATATAGATATAGATACATATATAAAGACAGAAATAAAGATAGAGATATGAGGGAGAAAAGATAAAGACAGAGGTTGAGGTAGAGATATAGAGATATGTACTCAGAAGACCAGAATCTGGACAGTAAGAAAAGTGTGTGGTGTGTGTGTGTGTGTGTATGTGTGTGTGTGTGTGTATGTGTGTGTAAGTGTGTATAAGTGTGTGTATGTGTGTGTAGCTGAACAAGATAGTGGGGCAAAGATACCAAACTCAAAGCATGGAGTTAAAGTCAAGATACAGAAAAAAGAAATTCCTACCTGCCTTTCTCTCTCCTCCCCCAAAACACTGGTAGTAAGACAATCAATTTTATATTTCTCAGAAAGCCATATAGAGCATCTTCTTTGGGAACAAAATAAGAACTAGAAATATTGCCAGACTGAATATACACTTATATTGAATATTATACTTTAAAAACTATTTAAAATTAATAAAGTTTGCTCATTGTTAAAAATACAAAGAGTTGGGGCGCCTGGGTGGCTCAGTTGGTTAAGCAACTGCCTTCGGCTCAGGTCACGATCCTGGAGACCCAGGATGGAGTCCCACATCGGGCTCCCTGCTCAGTGGGAAGCCTGCTTCTCCCTCTCTCACTCCCCCTGCTTGTGTTCCCTCTCTGGCTGTGTTTCTATCAGGGGGGATATAGCTTTTTTATTTGAGTATAGTTGACACACAAATCTACACCACCCTAAACCCAAGTCCCCTGAGCTCTTCTCTCTCTATATATATCAATTCCCTGGTTGATTCTATCTTTTTCTTCTAATGCAATCACAGTCACCACTGGACCAGACCATATATCTTCTCTACCTGTGTAAACCTCTCCAAACTTAGTAAATCCATTCAATAAAATGTCACTAGAACTCTTGATTCTGCAGCCTCTATTGACCACTTGCTCATACATTAAGGATCCCTAACTTTGGATATGATGTTATCCTTCTCCCTTTACTCAGGTCCCAGATCTGTAGTCTTTTTTGATTCCTGTCTTGCTTTCATGCATGTCAACAAATTCTTTTCACATCAAAAGCACTTCCTAGCATTTCATCGCCTGCCCAAATTCCTATCCTCTTTGGTCTTGACTATTGCACTTCTGGCAGCCTACATTCCCTCTTGCACCTTCTACATTGCTTATCCACACATCAGCCTGAGTGTTCCTTTAAAATATAAATCTAACCAAGCCACTGCTCTGCCAAACAACTTTTAATGGTCTCTTCGTTTCACCCAGAGTTAGACCCAAAGATTTTTACTAAAAGTCTTCCAGGGCCCCTAACACCTGGACCCTGACAACTTCTCCCATGTCACCTCAGTCATTTTTGTTTTTTTCTTTCTTTGTCTCCTTGCTGTTGTTTCTCAAGAACACCATTAAGTTTTTGCCTTGGAGACTAAAGGATTTTGTTGTCCCTGATGCCTAAGGACACTTATCTATAACATATCCAAAGAGCTCTCTTCTTCACTTTATTGTACTTTCTTCATGTGTTACCTTTTCTGAGACGATTTCCCTACCAGTAGTTCATAATTAGCATCAATTTTCACCTGTTATCCCATTTATTTATTCATTCATTCTTCATTCATTTCAAAAATTCAAATACAAACTGAATATCTATAGTGAGTCAATTCCATTTGTAGGTATTGAGAATACAATATGCATAATCAGATATAATTTGGAAGGACACATGCCAGAAGTAATTTCTGGAATTCAATAGCAACAACAGAACTCCTTAGATACATTTATATCTAAAGGAAAAGCAAAACAGAAAACACGCACACACCCACACCCACCCACACCCACACCCACACACATACACACACACAAGATATAAAAACAGGTAAAGAAGCAGTCACCAAGATGCCTCTGCTGTGGCTTCAACAGCATTATGCCTACAATACTTCACCAGTGATTTTTCAGGCAATCCATCCTTACTCCCATGTCTCCTAAAACACATGTGAATAGGTGACTATCTTTATTGTTTTAATTCCAAATCTGACAAGTAAGATCCCATTTCACTTTTTGCAGTTGTGAAATTGGTCTCCCAAGATATATTCAACAACTACTAAATTAAGCAGCCTTCCATTAGCAAAACTGATTCTTAACCATAATCACACAGGAGGGAAGAGATTAGGAATTAAGAGACTTAACATTATTTTCATTTCCTGAAACAGGTGATCAGAAATCAATATGACTGAGCTATTATTCTACAAACACTCATGAAATAAAAATAAGACAAAAACAATTTAAGTCTAAAGCCTAACATTTCTCCTTTTTGTCTCTTAGAAATACATCCTGCATCTGCAAAAGAAAATACCTCACAATTAAGTAGTACGATTTAACTGATATGTTTATTTTCTAGAGTAAATATATTTGATCTACCCAACAACAAATTTCTAAAGTATCCCAAGAGATAAAAATTGAAAACAGTGAGAACTGTTTTATTATACAAAAAGTAAATCAACACAAATGTCACCTACCATTGAAAAAAATATGAGGATTAATAGTCATTTTGTAATCAGTCTTGTATTTATATTTATTCATTCATCTAATCTTTAGTCTGTACAATGCAATTAGTCAGTCATATGTAGATATAATTATTCAACAGCTTTAAAATTGCTTTCTTATCTTTCAAGTTTTATTCCCCAAATTATGCATGCATATTCAGTATTTCTTAACAAATGAATAAAATCATGCATTTTGAATGTTTATTAACAGGGTCAGAGAAACAATAACAACAAAAAGAAAACACAAGGCAGGTATAATGAAGAATTTAAGCAAAACAAACAAACACCTTGACATCTAGATTTAAAAAAACATATTTTGCTTTAATTGTTTACTTATTTAGATTCATTTAATTACCTTAACTCTGTTTTTTCTTTAATAAAAAAACTTGCCACATACAAAAATTAGAAGTTATATCATTTTCTTCATGTGATACATGAAGACAAATTTAGTTGAAAAAGCATACATTCATGTGCCTTTGATATAGGTCTTCTACTCTTACCATGCAAACCAGATAATGCCAAATCTCTACTTCACTCTGTTTTAAAACATGTCCTTCTAATGCAGAATGATCATTCCTCCTCCAGACCCATGCAAGGAGGCTGCTCTACAAAAACAATACTCTGCAGAGATATCCTCAGGAACTAAATTGATCACCTCTGCATGAACAAAACACTGCACCTTCCAAGGTTTTATTAGTCTTCTAAGGACGAGTAGGCAAGATGACAAAACTATACAATACAGACAATAAAACGGCACCCAAACCCTTCTACAGTTCATGATCTGTGAAAAAATCCAGCAGAGTTTATCCTCCACCCAGTTTATGCTACAGGTGCACTCTGGGATAAAGATATAGGTGTCATATTGATGGAGTATGCAGTGGAGCAGAAACCAAAGATGTTAATTTCCTACTATATTTTGATTATTCTTTCTGTTGGAGTGAGGACACTTCATTTCATTACACTTCAGGCTAAGTGCAATGAATTAAAAGCTTTTGCTTTTCATTAAGTGACAGATATTAGAAAAGAGAGTGCGCATTTAATAGTATCATTATTTCTCCCTGTTGTATATCTAAGATGTAAATGGAAAATTTGAAACTAATAATGTATTCAAAGTCTCAAAATAACTTGTAATGACAGATAATACTTTTTACTCCTGAATGAGTATAAATGAGCACTACACGAATACACAATGTGCTTTATAATCTCATGCTGTTTCCCTAATCTATCGTAACTCCAATAGCCTTAAGTAAAAGTCATGATGCTTTTTATGTTGGCATAAAAAGCTTCTCACTGAAATGAAACATTCCTCCCTGAGATTTAACTATCAGACTAGGGTGCTATAACTTCTAAATGATGAAAACTGTTAGTGTTTACAACGGTTAAGTAGCAAAATCAATAGATGCATATTAAAATGTGAGAAGTAGCTAGAGGAAATTACAATTGCCGTATGCTGTAGAACTTGCCTCATGGTTAAGAGTAATCAGTTAATTGTATCAATAACAAAAGCCAAAGATTACAGTTAAATGCAATAGATAATTACTTATTACATTGCTTTAGTACCATATAGCAAAATAAACTGTTTTATTTAAATTTTAGTAAGCAAATAAAAATTTTAGAGAAGTATCTGTTTTATAAATTGTAAGAGTTTTTAAATGTCTGTAGCAGAATCAATAATTAGCATATTCTATTCTTAACCAGGCAATTAAGTTTTAGACTACACATGAAAGTTTAATGTAAAGGCAAAAAGAAAGGCATCAGTGTACAATTCCAGGATCCCCTGGCAAGGCATTTTGTAGTAAATCATTTTGTAGTAAAAGGGATAGTGTTCTGTAGTAGAAGATTTCATTTCTCTTACTAAAATTAGACCTTAGGCTATATAAGGATATTTGAAAAAAATAAGTTAGAATATTTAACTTCTTGGGGTGCCTGGCTGATTCAGTCATTAAGAGTGTATGACTCTTGATCTCAGGGTCATGAGTTCAAGCCTCATGTTGGGTGTGGAGCCTCCTTAAAAAATAAAAAAATATATTAAAAAGATATTCAACTTCTCAGTCTACACCCCTCCTATGTCGATTAATTTTACTCTTTTTGATAACTTATCGTTATACAAACCAAAGAATTAAAGAGAAAGGAAGGTGTGCCTGGCTGGCTCAACTATGCATCTGGCTCAGATCATGATTCCAGGGTCCTGGAATTGAACCCCATGACAGGCTCCCTACTCAGCAGGGAGTCTGCTTCTCTCTCTCTCTCTGCTCCTCTCCCCACTCATGCTCTTTTCCTCTATGTCTCAAATAAAGCCTTAAAAATTTAAAATAAAAAAAATAAAGAGAAAGGAGAAAAAAATCCATACTATTTGAACTGTTTTTCCATTTCTAGAACCAATGGTATTTTCCAGCATTCATTATTCACTACAATGAGATTTATCAACATAGTAATAATTATTTATAAGTGATTTCTAACATATAGTGACCACATACATGCTAGCATTATACCAAACACTGAGTATTATCTTATTTTTTGTTAATACTTTAAAACAAATACTATTGTTATTCCCAGTTTTCAAATGGGGAAGGTGAACATTAGAGCAATAAAGTAATTTTCCCAAGGTAAAAAAACTAATAGATAGTACTGCAGCACCTAAGCCTGTCTGATTCAGAGGCATGCCCTTAACCACTAAGCAAGAATGATTATATCACACTGGGTCCCCAGGGTACCACTTTGGAAACCTGAGATCAGATATTTTCCAAATCAGCTTTAATTAAGGCATCTCATGTAATTTCCACAGTCATTCACATATATTTTTTATGTATCTTCCTCTACCAAACTACAAACACTTTAGGATTAGGAAACACAAATTATTTATATTTTTACTTACGTCTTTCCTTTACTCTCCCTTGTGCTTAGTATACAACATATACTCTGCTCAGTAAAGATTTTCAAATGTATTTCCAAACTTTTTAATGATGTATTGGAAAGCAAATATATGTGATTCTATGGATAGTTACTAACAAACTAATAAAAAAGATATAGTATTCCTAGAAGAGACTATGTATACACATTATAATTCTGCATTCTTGATAAACCTAGAAACATTCTTTATGTTAGGATGACATAAATTAATTATTATATCTTCCCTGATAAGCTGACACCAGAAAAAAAGCCAGGAAGCAGGTGCTTATTAAATTATGTGAATATGTGAATTGATTTTCTACTGTTTAAAAACAAAAAGAATCAAAGTTGGGGTTGCCCAGAATATACATTGGATTGAATCCTCTATCTCCAACTATAGTCATAGCATTCAAGAGTTAAAAGAAATCTTTGCAATGGTCTAATAAATTGCATGCTTTAAATTGGGGGAAATTATAGCACAAAGAGGTAAATATCTTTCACAATGCCACATAGTGTGACATTAGGTTAAAGGTTGATCCCAGACTTCAAATCAGTGTGGATTTTTCAAGACTACCTCACCTTGAGTAGAATTAGCTGGAAATACATGGTAATGTGCGATAGGCTTACACTGATGCTTAACCTTCAGCAAATCCTGGCAATACTTTACTATTTTGAAGTAGAATTATTTCTTTGTTGATCCTTAGCCAATAGAAAGAGGCTCTATGCAGAAGATATTTATTTTTTGGTATGCTAAATTCCACATTCCTACGTGCACATTTGACATTTGAAAAGATGAGAGATGATAGATAAATAGAGCTTTTATTTGGTCATGTGAAACCCTCTATTTACCTTCATGCTTCTCATCTAAGCTGCTTCTATTCCCTTCTCAATTATCAATGGCCTAGTGCTACCATACATTACCTTATAGTTTTGAAATCCTGATGAGGTAAAAAGCGTTACTCCTTTATGATATAAGCCTGGAACTAATAAGGCAAGGTCACAGGCTATATAGTTAATATACAAAGGCCAATTGCCTTCTTACACACCAGAAATGAATAGATGGAATTTGAAATGTAAAAAAAACAAAACAAAACAAAAAACAATAAAACAGTATCACATATATTAGCTCCCAAAATAATAAAATACTTAGGTATTTATACTTAGGTATAAATCTAGCAAAATATGTATAAGATCCATCTGAGGAAAACTGTAAAACTATGATGACAGAAATACATAACTGAATAAGTGGAGAAATATTCTATGTATAAAACTATGATGAAGGAAATCAAATAATAAACGGAGAGACATTCCATGTTCATGGATAGGTAGACTCAATATTGTCAAGATGTTGGTTCACTCCAATTTGATCTGTGGATTCAATGCAATCCCCAACAAAATCCCAGCAAGTTATTTTGTGGATTACAAGATGAATCTAAACTCTAGATGTAGAGTCAAAAGATGCAGAATAGACAACACAATATTGAAGAAAAAATTGGAGGACTGATTCTACCTGAATTTAAGACTTTCTATAAAGCTACAGTAATGAAGACAATGGGGTATTGGTAAAAGAACAAACAAGTAGATCAATGGAAAGGAATAGCAAACTCAGAAATAGACCCCCATAAATATAATCAACTTATCTTTGACAAAGAAACAAAGAAAATACAAAGGAGTAGAGGCAGTCTCTCAAACAAATTGTTCTGGAATAACTAGCCACTACATGCAAAGAAATGAATCTACACACAGAACTTACACCCTTCACAGAAATTAACTCAAAATGACTCATAGGCCTAAATATAAAATACAAAACTAAAAAACTTCTGGAAGATAACAAGGAAAAAATCTACATGACCATGGGTATGATGATGATTTTTTAAATATGACATCAAAGATATGACCAATGAAAGAAATAACTGATAAGATGGACTTCATTAAAATTAAAACTTCTGGGCAAAAGACTGTCACAAGAACACAAAGACAAACTACATACTGTGAGTAAATATTTGCAAAAGACATGACTGATAAAGGATTGTTAGGCAAAACATACAAAACCTCTAAAAACTTAACAAAAGGAAACAAACAAGTCAGTTAAAAATTCAAAGATTTGAACAGATGATTCACAAAAGAAGATATACAGCTGGCAAATAATCATTAGAAAAAAAAATCCTCCGTATTATGTCTCATCAGGGAATGGCAAATTAAAACAACAAAATACTTGGGGTCCCTGGATGGGTCAGTCATTAAGTGTTTGCCTTTGGCTCAGGTCATGATTCCAGGGTCCTTTGATTGAGTCCCCCATTGGGCTCCTTGCTCAGCAGGAAGCCTGCTTCTCCCTCTCCCACTCCCCCTGCTTGTGTTCCCTCTCTCACTGTGTCTCTCTCAAAGAAATACAATCTTAAATAAATAAATAATGAAAGAACAAGATATCACTACACACCTATTACAATGGCCAAAATTCAGAACACTGACTACATCAAATGCTGACAAGGATGTGGGGCAAAAGGAACTCTTAGTCATTGTCAGTGGGAATGTAAAATAGTATAGCCACTTTAGAAGAGAGTTTGGCATTTTCTTATAAAACTACACACTCTTACCATACAATTGAGCAATCATATTTCTTGATATTTGCCCCAAAGAGCTGAAAATTTATGTCAAGTCCACACAGTAACCTGCACACAGACATTTATAGCAACTTTATTCAGAATTGCAAAACCTTGGAAGCAACCAATATTTCCTTCAGTAAGCGAATGAATAAACTGTGGTACATTCAGACAATGAAATATCATTCAATGCTATGAAGAAATGAGCTATCTAGCCATGAAAAGACATGGAAGAATCTTAAATGCTTATTAATAAGTGAAAGAAGCCAATCTGAAAAGGCTACATATTACGTGATTCCCATTGTATGACAGTCTAGAAGAGGCAAAATTATGGACATAGTAAAAGAATGACTGGTTTCCATGAGTTAACAGAGAGGAAAGGAAGAGTCAGTGGAGCACTGAAAATGTTTAGGGTGGTGAGATTGTTCTGTATGACACTATTATAATGGTGAATATAAGTCACTGTACATTTGTTCAAACCTACTGAAGGTACACACCAAGAGTGAATTCTAATGTAAACTATAAACTTTGGGTGATGATGTCAGTGTAGGTTCACTGACTCTGACAAATGCACCACTCTGGTTGGGAGAGGCTGTGCATATGTAGAGGCAGGGTTTATTGGAAAATCTGCTCATTTTTGCTATGGACTTAGGCTGCTCTAAAAATTCAATTAAAAATTTTAATTAAAAAACTGTGCTTCTTTTTTTTTTTTGCCCTTTTCTCAGAGTAGATATTTCTTTTTTTAACTTTTTTTTCCCCCATTTATGCCTGTGCTTCTAGGCTTCTTACTCTCTGTTATCATTTCTCTGCTCCGCCCCCCTGATTGATGACTATTTTTAAGCTTAAAACTTTCTCTTGGGCACCTGGGTGACTCAGTGGGTTAAAGCCTCTGCCTTCAGCTCAGGTCAGGATCTCAGGGTCCTGGGATTGAGGCCCACATCAGGCTCTCTGCTCAGCAGGCAACCTGCTTCCTCCTCTCTCTCTGCCTGCCTCTCTGCCTAGTTGTGATCTCTCTCTGTCAAATAAATAAATAAAATCTTAAAAAAAACAAAAAACAAAAAAAAAACCCTTTCTCTTGGTTAATATTTTTTAAATATGTGGTTACTTGCTGAATTATTAACAATTATAAGTTCATAACACCTAACAATATTAAAGTATCTGGGTCATAAAATTGCATTTCAAGCTTAAAAACAACTTGCATACATAATTGTAAAGAAGAAAGCAGTGCCTATTTCTTTTTAACAGAGATGTCATTAGTAAGAAGAACAATGCATTTTCTGCCTCCATTTTCTTACCTTCATGTTTTAGAGCCATTAACCTTCCCCAAAATATTAGATAATTTCTTTCCCTTTCTCCCGTGCTTAGTGCCAGGGAGAGGAGCAGGTTGGGGGGGTGGGGGGCGGTCTTTGGGCTGCTGAGACTCGGAGACAGGCTGCCATCTGCTGGTCAGTATTCTCCTACTAATTAGAACCTAAGGTACTGAGAGTGGCAGCTCACATAAGGTCTACCTTGTGCTCTCTGACCCTTCCCCCTGGCTTGTGAGGGAAGACTTGGCTCCACAGGCCACTCACTTGCAGCAAGATTTATGGGGAGGAAATCGAGAACTCTGGTCCTCACTGCATCCCAGAAATTAGATTTAGCAGTCATAAAACCTATATTTTTGTTCCTGTTTTCTGTGTCCAGTTCTTGGTTGGTTCATAGCTAAGAGGAGAAAAAAGTATGTTTAGTTATGCCCTCAAACACCTATAGCATCAAGGAAATATTTTATTGAATTTTTTAAGATCAATATAGATTTACAGAATATAAAAACATATTTCAATATATGCCACTCATATCAAGTTTGCAGGTCATCTCTAAGGAAAAATAGAAGGGAAAAAATCTCATTTTCTAATTTATAAAACTCTCATTATTTTCTTCAATCTTCCTGCCCTATTTCCATGGCCGGTCCCTACCTGCAAAGTCATTACTTGCTTTCTAAAACCTTATCACATATTTATTGGAAGGAAGAGCAAGTAGGCTTCATGAAAACCTGGTTGAAAGTGGACAAACTTTTCTGAGGAGAATGTTGAAGAGAAAGCAGAGTAATAAATAAATAAAATAATACAAAGAATAAGATCCTAAAGAAGCTGTTTGCTGCATAAAACTTCTCTTTTTCTGAACCTCTTCCTAAAACTAATGAGCTGTATAAAATGTTAAAATGCTATAAAGGTAACTTATCCTTATTGTCATCTTTAAGTACATGAGAGAGAAACTTAATGTGATGTGTAAAATGGTTGAATCTGTATCAAATTAGAAAGTAATATATGAATATATATTACTAAATATATATATATTCAAACAGTTTTCATAGCCCTTTTCATAAACATGAGACTTATGCTTAATAATGAAAATATCACAAATATTCCTTTGTATAAGGTGTGTTCATGATGACATAACCTAACTTGAAGGTTAAAGTGTTTTCCTGGTTTTCCTGGATACTTAATTGAATCAAAAGAAGTTGTGGAGGGTGGCTTAACATTATAGTAAATGAGATGGAGGGGAGCAAGTGAAGCAGATCTCAAGGCAGCAGGAAATAAAAGGCATAGAAAACTATTGAGCCAGAGAGGGGAATTGAATCAGACTTGCTGTAGCACTAATCATTAGTGAGTGAAGTAATGAACTAGGAAAGAGATGAGGTTTTAGTTATGGCCCACCAAATGGAAATGAGAAATTTCCAGATGTTCCATATGGTCTGTAATTCAAATGTTTTGTGCCTTCAGGTAAGAATTTTCAAACAGATAACAGATGTAGAAGAGACTCAAAATTTCCTCACACACCATGATGGTTAGCTTTCAAAATCTCAGAGCTTGCATGTAAACTCCTCACATAAGAAGTAGGGTTTAAAATAAAGCCTGTCAGACCTCAGGCAGAATTCCAGTTGAGAAAAAGAGTTCCAGGTTAATAATAGCTTTCTTTTTACATACCAATTCAAATGGTACAAAATAGCATTAGGGATTTTAACTTGACGGCACCAATTCAGGAACTATGTGGTTTAAAAGAACATTTCCTGCCAAATGGCCTTTTTGCTAAAGAAAGTAACTTAAGTCAAGGACCTTGATATGGAGAGTTTAATTTTGTATACAGTGGAACATAACGTTCAACAATCAATCTATCAATTTTATCCTAAAGAAAATGTAACCAAAATTTTCTCTACAATTACAAATTCTCACTTTTTTTTAAGTGAGAACTAAAGGAATTATTAAATTTCCAAAAGAAAATGTACATCACTGCATAAACATTGATGAGGTATTATGTGGTATACCACCATTTTGATATGATCCCCTCCCCTGTTCTCCACTTCTCAATCACTCCTCTTCATGACATTAGACTCAATAGATGATTTTGAAATAAAGGAAATTGATGCTGTGTAGCCCGTATTTCTCCTTTTATCCTCCTCTCTTGCTTTCAGTTAGTGACCCACAAGTAAAGCAGATTCTCCTTCCTTCTTCTGGTAAATCCAGATCCTTAACTGTCTAGTCTGTTACTTTATGGTCTATGGGCAGGATATGACCCTTTCCATTAGTTTCCTGGCCAAGCAGATCCAGGTCCCTAGATTTAGGGTGGGGAGAGCGTTAGAAAGGTTCCTTTTGCCTTTGAGCTGGAATATTATTCTCCAGACCAGCTTCACCATGTATTTTCCATATATTTTGAGTTTTCTACTGGTCTATAAACTAATGAAGAGAGGGTTATAATTAATTGCACCCTCAATAACCCAAATTATCAGGTGATGCCTTGGGGAATGTGTAGACCATTACATGGGCATGAGCTCACAAAATAGAGAGATTCTAAAATCAAAAGAGCAACATGTGCACAACTATATAAAATAATGGGTTTGTGGGCACCTGGGTGGCTCAGTGGTTAAGCCTCTGCCTTCAGCTCAAGTCATGAACCCAAAGTCCCGGGATTGAGACCCACATGGGGCTGCCTGCTGGGAGGGAAGCTTGCTTCTCCCTCTCTCACTCCCGCTGCTTGTGTTCCCTCTCCGGCTGTGTTTCTCTCTGTCGAATAAATAAAAAAATCTTAAAAAAAAAAAAAAAGAGAAACAAAAAGGAATGGGTCTTCAGAGTAGAATAAGGGAGAAAACTTAGGCTTGGGTTCTTGGCTCCCTTCTCCTTGGAAGGGCAAAATATGATTCCCCTCTTACTTCACTTTGTTTAAAACATATAAGATTAAAATATACAAGCTCCTCTTCTGTATAATTAGCTAAATTTTCTGAGATACCTGTTTATTTATATGTACACTATGAGAATGCTCATCTTTGTACAGATAGGATAATGTAAAATCTACCAAGGAAAGGATATCTCAAACTTTGCTACAAAGAAAGATTGCCTTCCACATTGCAAGGAACTCATTTCGGCATTAAAAATACATATATTCGGGTGCCTGGGTGGCTCAGTGGGTTAAAGCCTCTGTCTTCAGCTCAGGTCATAATCTCAGGGTCCTGGGATTGAGGCCTGCATCGGGCTTTCTGCTCAGCAGGGAGCCTGTTTCCTCTGCTCTATCTGCCTGCCTCTCTGCCTACTTGTGATCTTTCTCTGTCAAATAAATAAATAAAATCTTTATTAAAAAATACATATATTCTGGAAGCCACTTTTATACCCTCTGCAAAAAGCACTGAAGTGCACCCCTGCGTTGTGCGTGCTAAACTCACTTTGGGAATGTTCTGCTCCTCCCCTGAAGGACTGGCTGCCTATATCTGAGGCAGAAGCCCTGCGCCACCGCTTGTACATAGCATAGTCCTTTGGCTTCATTTGCCCACAGCTAAGAGCAACTGCATCCTTAAATTTTGTGCCCTTGGGGTCTTCTTTCCTTACCCTAATCCCAGTCCCGCTTAGCTGACATATATATATATATACTGCTTTTCATATTAACCATGAAATGCTTTGAACTCTAACTTCCACTCTAACTTACCTTCAGGCTATGAGAAACACCACTCATACAAGATGATGATACACTAAAATGTATAAATTTGGACCAGCTCCCTATGCCAATCCTGCTTTGGGGGTTGGGGTGGAGAGGTAATTAAAATACAAAACTATTTTCTACTATATTGTCTCTCTTAAACTATATGTTATTTTGTGAAAATATCTGTGGTTGGATTTCATAATAAAAAAAGACAGAGCTAACTGTAAGATCAACATGAAAGGACTCTATTCTTTTTAATAAAAAGTAAAGTAATAATAATACTTCAATTTGATCTTCTTTGAGTTTTTTGTTAAATCTACTATGAAGGAAGGTGATTTATTAAATTACTACAGTTTTCATCTCTGTGTCTCTCACATACACACATGCACAGAATATTCTCTATGAAAAGAAAAATAAATATGAACGTGTCAATTGTTCTAATTGTTCATACGATGTTTCACTTGATGTGACTGTACATAGTACATTTATGTGCTAGATATTACATTAATATTAACATTAGGGATCAAAAAGTAAAACTGCCCATATTTCCTAACAAAACACCATAGCCTTCGGATATTTTAAATTTTTCCATGACTAAGACAAAAACTGCATGGATTTCATAAGAAATCCTCTGAGAATGTGAGTGTGCTTCACAATGTGCAGGTGGTTTTGTCTGGTTGTAAAAGATTAAAAAATTTTTTCTCAGTCCTGGTGTGGCTGTCAGCAGATGGGTGGTGTGCATACCTCCCATCAGATCATACGCATAGTGAAAGAGAGGAAAAGAAGTCCTGGTTTCAATCTTTTCCATCTCTAAAACTGCTTTGTATTCTTTTTTCTTTCCTTCTCCTTTCTTGATTAGATCCAGTGCCTAAACTCCATTAGGAACTTGGTTGCACTATTGCTATTCCTCCCACTTCAACACCCAGAACTGAGATTACCTTTGGTAATATATACTTCAAAGTCCCAGATTTTATTTTTTAACTAAATATATTCTTAAGTTATTTTTACTGAACTTAGTCATTTCTATAATAGAGGCTAGCATAATATAATTTAATTTAGCTAATAACATGCAATATATAGGATCTTGTTCTAAAAACTGAAACATTCAGAGAAGAGCTTCAGGATAAGACAAAAACAAAGTTAAGACTAAAAGATTAGATGGGATCTACCAAAGCATCTTTGTAAAATGCAAATATAATGGAAATTCAATGGAAGAAATGATCATATCTGCTTGATGGGTTAAGGATTCTTTGGTGGAGTCAGAGGTAGGTCTATAAGGTGAGAGGAGGATATTGGGAAATGTTTTTTAGATAGTTACTGGTATGAGTAAAAACTCATGTTGGAAAATTTGGGGATGTTCTGGTGGAGAACCAATATTAGATATAATATATTAAACAATACTGGAAAATCTGGCATAATCTTTGAAATGTTATTTAGGACAACTCTACCTTGGACCTTATATGCCAGGGTACAAAATCTCCACTATTTTCAGGCAGCACTAGTAAGCAGTGAATAGTAAAAAATTACTAAAATGGCAGCATGAGGTGTGATGCCATCCTAGTAGCATGATAAGGAAATGACTCAGGCAACTGTCCATCAAGCAAGACTGAGTGGGAGAAAGAATTAATGGGAAGAAAGTTTCCTTAACAGATTATTTAAAGTTCTTTAAACCTTTGAAATTCAGATGCCTCTTCTGTGAAAAATAATAGCCTTGTAGCATTGTTGTAAAGATTAAATAATATGTGGAAAGTAAAAGTAGGTATCAAATAAATGGTAGCTCTTTCTATTATTATAAATTATATAAACTTAGAAAAGTTTTGTAAAACCAGAAAACATAGTTTCTTTAATAATTCCGGAATAATAATGTTACCTGAAGGTTTTTAAAGAGCACAAGGAAATAACATTTACTAAAGAGCTTTGTAAGGAATGAAGTCCTACACAAGCATAGCATGATGTTATAATTATTTGATTTATAATCTTCAATTATAGGTGAGAGGAAGAAAAGTGTTGCTATAAGAAAAAAATGTTTCATTGAGTGGTAGCAGCCAGGAAAGGGGACAACTTGGGAGTAGAAAAGCAAAGCTTGAGATGGTGTTTTTACTGTTGAAGTGTCTAGCAGACGGGTATAAAAAGATTCGAGGGCCAGAGGGGGCAGGATGGCAGGGACTCATCCACTTGTGTGTCATCTGAGGCTTTGGAAATGATAGGCATGACTAAAGATGGAGTGCCCAGAAGAAGTAAAAGACTAAAAGCTAAAACTTTAAAGCCTCTACATTTGCAGGTGGAATTATATGAGGAGCCAGAGAAGTTCTCAGAGAGAAGGAAGGATTACTAGAGTTTGGTAATCTCTGCACACACCTATTCAACTAATACCATGCACCTGTAAGCACAATCTCTGCAGACCCACTGCACACTGAACGTCAAGGAACAAAGGCATCACTAAGGAATGCAGGATATAAACATGCCAACAATTACCCATCTCTGATTGATGCATCACAGTAGGGGTGGTTGAAGGAAAGGCAAATACCTAATCTTCCATGGAAGTCCTAGGAAGACTCCAGAGAAAACCAATGGTTAGCTCTGCACCATTTACTCAGCAGACCATTGGGGAAGGCATTTGGGGTGAAGGAGCCATATGAGAGAGTCATACGAGCCAAGGCAAAAAAAAAAGAGAGAAAGAGAGAGAGAGAGAGAGAGAGAGAGAGAGAGAGAGAGAGAGAATGTGATACCTGGAGCAGCATTTAGTTTGAAAAATTTCTGTGCTACCAGAAAAAGCAAGGAAAAAATTTGCAAAAAAAATTTGCAAAAAAAAAAAAAAAGAGTTAGTAATAGTGTTAGTTGAAAATGTCCACCAGACTTACTGTTAAACGGCAATAACAAAAATAACTGCCTAGGAAATAGTTACTCAGTGTAAGGCATATTACTGACATAGAATTATTGTGTTTAGTCCCTACAACAAATCTGTGATATCACTAGCATGCCCATTTAAAAGATAAAGACACTGAGGCACCAACAATGTAAATAAGTAGCCTGACATTATTATCCACAATTAAGTGTGGTAGTTCAGTTCAATGCCAGTTCTACCTACCTCTGGAGGGATTCAATATTCCCAACCATTACTCCAGGAGAGAACAACGTCAAGACAGAAGCAAGCAAAGAAACTGCATTTGAAGAAGGAGTGGGTAATAAGGAAGGGAAGAAAAACTATCTTTCAAACTGAACCATACTAGCTGAATAAATGAGGTAAAGATAGAGATTATGACATTGAGATGTCACACACACACACACACACACACAGAAAACAGAAGTGAGACAAAAAATAAATATTCATTTATTCATCCCTTAATATGTAAAACACTCAGGTTTTAGTAATCTCCTATTTCCATGGCCAATAGTCCTACCAAAGAAATCTGAGGATCTTTAGAAAGCTACCCTTAGACCCCACATTTCTTAGTTACCGATCAACTCTGTGGTTTCAAAGAAAACATCTCCAAGGAGGATTACTCTA
Organism: Spilogale gracilis; assembly: GCA_004023965.1. Taxonomy (NCBI): domain Eukaryota; kingdom Metazoa; phylum Chordata; class Mammalia; order Carnivora; family Mephitidae; genus Spilogale; species Spilogale gracilis. Next base: position 173,844 of record PITA01001750.1, read on the forward strand.
TTTGTTTTCTGAAAATACCAGTTTTCAGAGAATAGTAAGAATTCGCTGCAGCACTGTTTCCACGGGTCACGGTGACATTAGCAGTACGCTGCCTCTTGTGCGCTGAGAGGTATGTGACTCCTCTTAGTTTTACATTATTAGTGTTTGGTTTACTGAAATCAGATGCCAGTGTCCTATTATTTCTATAACATATGCAACATATTGATAAGCACGATACTATAAATCTTAACCTCATTTAAAAATTTTTACAGGAAACATTTATTCAAATTACTATCCCACATGAAATGGCCTTATAAATATGTGTAAGATATATTACATATGTCTTTTTTAAAAGAGCTAGCCTTTCTCAAATTCATAGATTTTTTCTCCATCAATAGAAAGCTGAACAATGAAAACCATAGTGACCACAAACATGTCACCTGCCCTGATTTCTGTGTAATTAAAAAGATGCTGCCACCTATAGCACTAACTCCTCAGGGAGAATTTATAGAAGGCAATAAAACATGTCAACACTGAAAACAACAGAATAGAACACCTTTGGGGTATGTGGCTGAAAGGTTTATCCACCCCTCCCCCCAAAATAGGTACAGAAACATTTTGGAACTAGCAATTAACCTGTCACTGAAATTGGCATTGAATTGAAGCTCCCTGATATAGCCCTTTCCCTTAGACCCCTAAAGGAACCTATCCATGAAGAAGGCTCATTTTCTGCTGGGTAAGACACTGTGCAAGGGGAGAATTTCACAGTTCATCAGAAGGATTTTATCACTTTCTTTCTTTGGAAGAAGTCCAGACTTCATCACGAAGGTGCATCACATCATTACACTGCAGAAAGTAGCATATGGCATGATGTCTCTTAGGAGCTAAAAATGGACTTTCTGCTAAAAAACTTAGTCGTGAAATAAACAGTAAATGTTTAATATGTGTAAAGTTTATCATTTCAGAGTATAAAAAAACTACAGCTTATGAATAAATAAAGCAATGTATAAGAATACATTTGTTAAAGACATAGGAGAAATGCATGTGTAATTTATCATGCGATAGAAGCTATTACATTCTTTAACTGGTAAAGCATATTAGAATGAGGTGGTATATAAGTAATCAGATACTAGTTTTTAAGGCATTTGTTGTAACTATAAGCCAAGCTCCATTCCTTTTTTTTTTTTTAATTAAATAAAACAAGACCCACAACACAAACTTGGACTAACAGAGACAACAAATGCATCATGAACTGAAACAGTTATTCATACAACATTATTTTCATGAACTGTGTCAACTTCTCTGGACAATCAAATATTATGAAAATCAGATAACCAGTTACAGATAGCAAACCTTACACTTGTAAGATACACAAATTCAATATAAAGGGCACATTTCTGTTCTCAACTTTTTCTCAGGTCTCTGCGGCTCTGCAATTTTTATCTATGGTTCCACAGTGTACTAGAGCCACAGTGCGATTTGGCGGCCAAATAGCCAATGCTATTCTACATCAGATGCAAAAAGAACAGGCTCAGCAGCAACAAGAGATGGAAAATATCAGCTTCCCACATAACCATAATTTTTTTGCTTCTCTCTTTAAAGAGATTTAAGACAATGATGTCTGAATCATGTGGCATTTCCAAAAATAAAAGAAATGCATGCATACACCTCTTTTTTTTCATGCTGGAAAATATGTAGCAATACAGTTCATAAAATCAGGAGGTGTTTCCATTTAGAGGCTATGGTGAAATGTATTAATTTCCCAAGAAACCGAAACAAAATTACTAATCTCATAGATTGGTACTTGCACTTCATTTTGTGTGATTTCCTATAGTATAATGTAATGATTGGCTTGAGTATGAGTACTGACACTTCCTTACATTGTTCTCTCTTGGTTATAGTTAAATATCTGAGCATTCATTTTCTATAGATGTGACTGATGGCATAGTCCCTAAATCTGAATGAAAATACTTAATAGAATAGTATATATACACTTGTGTTTCTTTGGACTTTGACTCTCATGGGCTATCACATTCTATACTCTGCAAAACTTAACATCAAACATATCTAAATAAATAACTACAAATAAATGATGATAGAATGCAAATATGAGCAGCACATTCTTGTTTCACATGAAATTCCTTAATATTTGAGTTATTCCCATCACATAAGATAGTAGCATTTTACTTTTAGAGTCCTTCAGAAAGTTCTTCACTTCCCATATACAAAGTCAACTGCGAGGCAACTCTTGAAATCTAAAACCGATCTCTCAGATTGCTTTCTAGAAGTTCCCCATGTCACTGGCAAGAAAACAGATATATAAGAAAATTAGAAACACATTCCATGATGTTTCCTCATACTGGATGCAAAAATTACTCATACAATTATACAAACACACACACACATTATTTGTATACTGAAAGCACTAACACAAGTATCCTATGCAATTAATCCTGAGTTCCAGCAGCTTTGTTTTTCTCCTGCATAATAGAGAAAAATGTCTGGATAACACAATATTATAGCATTGATATTCAAATGCCAAATAAAAAACTTACAGTTCTTCCATGATGGAATTTTAATGAACCAGGAAAAAAATTAAATCAAAGAAAATTTGCTCTTTGTCCATTGTCAGACTAACAACTTTTCCATATATTATTTTCCTGTCATACAAGGGCCTGTTGTGATAATATTTCCAATATAGGGTAGCATGATACACACACACACACACACACACACACACACACACCCCATGGAGTTTATTAGCATAAGAGTGGACTTTCAGTTTAATTTATAAGTATGCAATTGGCCAAAGATTTAGTACTTCTAGTGGCTTTTCTTCACCTTTTGTTATGGTGCTATTTGATCATATTTATTCATGTGACCTTATATCTTACAGTAGCAGGTGAAAGTAAGATAAAATAAACTCTAAAACACATACACAATAGCAGACAGTACTGTCTGAAGATTAATAAGTGCTCTCACTATAGCACTTCAACTGCCTATAGCCTAAAAATATCTTTCCTGTGGTACTTCCCAGGCAGTCCCTGAGGGACCAATAAACTGAGAGCATAGACAGATCTGAACTTCTCTATCACAGCTCTGAGTGTGCTCTGTACACTATATGTTTCTTCTCAAAAGCATCTAATTCACTGCCTGTTCACAGAATTCCTTACTTGAATCAAATGACACCAGAAGTAAAAACAACTTTTAAAAGACATTGTAAAGTGAATTCATTCCCTTTTCCCTTTTTAACTATCAAAAACCCCAGCCCACGCATGTACTGTTCTAGAGATATGATTTTCAAATCTCTTAATTTTTGCCCAATATAAAAACTGCACGTTTCTAACTATGCTTCACCTCCTAGCACTTGGTCAGTCTGCATTGCTCTCGCGTTCCATCTCAAGGCTTCGAAGCCGTTAGTTCCTGAGGGACTTCAGTTTGGTTCCTGAGGACACAGCCTCTCTGCAAGGGAATCTTAGAAATGAAGAAGCCAGTGTACAGAATTTCGAATTCTGCCCAAAGCCCATCTGTTTCCCCCTCTATACTAGAGCCTTTGTAATGAGAAACACTCCCACAGTGTTTGAGTTTCCTCTCCAACCTCTGATCTCCAGATTCCTTCTTGAAGAGCTTCAGCAAGGCCCCTTAGGATGGCAAATGGCTGCAGAATCCATCCCATTATCACTTCACATTAGCATGAATAATTCACACTATGCAACTGAGTATTTCACAGTTGTTTGACTAGCCAACCTTTATAATAGTACTGACTTGAAGAGACTTCCTTTCGCAAAACTAAATATCACACATAATAATACACACTACAAACATGAGAAAGTGTCTCTAGGTACTTATCTCTTTATGCAGACATGTTGAGAAGCATAGTCAGGATTCATTATCTTTAGCCTGAAGAAAAGGCAGGTAAAAAGCCCTGATCCAAAGAGACAACTAAAAATTAGAGACGAACCAGATAATTTAAAATTAAACAATTTCTTTTGGAGGATAAATGTTCTAATTTGTCTCTACTGACACATTAACTGTGTACTTTTCACACCATTTCTTTCATGTGCATGGAGACTACCAATACAAGTCCAAACAAGAAAATGGTAAACTGAACTTCGAACTAATATGGTTATTTTGAATTGTTTACATTTTATTCAACAACAAAAATAGTAAAGTAATTCATTATTTAATACTCTAAAATAATTGTGTTTGGCTGCAGTGAGTAAATTGTTTTTTTGTTCTTTTTTATACGAAACTACTTTGAGATTTCCAGCATTCTTTAGATCAAACAGGATTTTCTATCAAATAATTTTCACTTACTGCTTCCAAGATAAGAGAGTATCAAGACAGATTGTACTAAAGAGTTTCCCAATAAATAATTATTGTTATAAATATTATAATTTACCTTTAGAATTGCCTATTTGCAGCCATTATGAGTGACACCCAGCGAGGTTGTTAAATGCTTGCATTACCTATCAATCAACATTGTTATGAATAAACACACTGTAATGAATAGACTGAAGCAGAAATGATGTTTTGCCTTAACAAGTACTTTCAAAATTATCTTTGAGCTGTAGAAAAGAAAAAGCCATTCAGTTTTCAGTTTAATTTTTGGACTCCATGGTAGGGATAAAAATAAAAGGAGAAAAAAAATTTAATTTGATAGCACTGGAATGAACTTTTGGAATTAGCACTTTCATCTTTGTGAAAGCACCGAAGCTTCTGAAGTGCGATCTGCACTCAGTGCTGCACTAATGAAGATCTATAAGCTGTGCCAAGCCGCAGGACTCCCATTACTACTCTTACGAGAAGGAAAGACATCTCAGCAGCTGGTAACTCCCTATTGAGTCTTTCAAAGATGACCAAGCCTGTTTCTTGACATGGGTTTCCTGGGGAATCACAGCATCCTTGCAGCCTATATTGAGAGATGTATCAGACAACCTGGCAAGATTCATTAAACAAATGGTACACTACCTATGTTTTCTAATTTCATAATTCACATGAAAGTGAATGACATATTGCAGTTTTTTCTCTGAATATGTCAGAGATTTGTGAAAGTTCTAGACACAAACACCATAGGAATAATCATAATAGTTTGGTGAAAGAACTCTATTGAGGACACTGCTAACTAAAATATTGAGAACTATATATGAATTACCATATAATACATCCTTTCAAAATTGATGTCAATGGAAAACCTCTGGAACTTATGGAGGAACTTTATGTAAGTGACCATGTCATTTATTTTCACTTTTATTACTAGGAAGTACGGAACCCAAATTGAAAGTGAGCCATACAAATATCGGGGCACATAGATATTGTTTATCTCCTTTCCATTGGTGTGCTGGTTTTACAAACATTCATTTTTCTGGTTATGATTCTTTCTTTTTGTTTATATTTCACCATTATGTAATCAAATACATTATTTTCACAAATCAATTTTTAGGACTTAATTTGGGGAGTTAAAAGTCATTACAGCAGACTAAAACATCCAAAAGACTGTCAAGTAAAATAAGTAAGTAATGGATACTTTGTTGTACCGCAGAGGCCAAGAGATTGAATTTTAAAAGAGCATCTGTTAGATATATATGAGCAGGAATTTTCAAATCATTCTCCTAGTCCCAAATGAAATAGGTTTCCCTTAAAAGCTGTGGAATCTTCAACACTGCACATGTTTAAGCAGTAGCTAAATAACCATCCATCTGGCATGTTGACAAAAGTTCTTGGATTAGAAGAAAGGTTAAACTAGAAGCCCTCAAAAATCTCTTCCACTCTATGATTCCATAATTAAATATGCTCTACTTAATGAGCCATTTGTTATCTCCACAGGGTGATTAACTTATGGTACGTGTCTCCATGCTATCTCTCTGCCAGGTCTAGAAACTAAATTAAATTAATATATCACTACCTGAAGTTAGAAACAGGGGAAAGATATGTTATAATGACTTAAAGTATCTGGAGTCTGAATATTCGCCTAAGAACCTCAGCTTTCCCACTGGCAAAATGTCACAGTCTGTGTATGTGATATTATTATCTTAAATATAAAGAATAAAAACAAAAGAAACATTAATGTTTTCCAAATTAAAATCTAGAAGGAGTTAGATAAAATATATTTTAGTATTCTGGATATTAAAAAGTAGATGATAGGGCTCCTGGGTGGCTCAGTGGGTTAAAGCCTCTGCCTTCAGCCCAGGTCATGATCTCAGGGTCCTGGAATCCAGGCCCATATCCTGCTCTCTGCTCAGCAGGGAGCCTGCTTCCTCCTCTCTCTCTGCCTGCTTCTCTGCCTACTTGTGATCTCCCTTGCTCTCTGTCAAATAAATAAATAAAATCTTAAAAAAAAAACCACTTAAAAAAAAATACTAGATTTAAAAAAAAGTAGATGATATAATTGGCTACATTACAGACACATTTTTAAAGTACTTCCTATAAAGTAAAACATTTTAAAGACTGTTATCACTGAAAGGGTATAAATATTTGTTTTGGAGGGTTTAAGTCCACTATAAGCCAGTAAACTAAATTAAAATAGCATATTTAATCCTACTCCTCTCTCATTATATTTATGCAATATAAGGAAGGTAAACAAATCCTGAAGTCACTAAATCATTCACTGAGGTGAATTAGGTGAATGAATTGCCACACGGCATATAAATATTTTAAGTGGAAAACAGCTTTATAAGTAGATAGAATTTTTTTGCTTTCTTTCACATTTGATGGTCTCAGAAAGGTTTTATTGCTTTGTCATTTTTGTTAGGAATAATTTGAAAAAGTAAATATTTCTTACAGGAATATAACAATAAATTTATATGACCACTAAAAATTCTAGGATTACCCAAGTATGAAAGTTTTACATCCTGATGTATATTTGATTTTAATCAAATTTGAAGCACAAATGAATCAAGAACAACTGGGAAAAAGTGACTGAAAAGAAATCAGTACAAAAGAAAACTGAAACATGCAAATTGAAACATGTGACTATGCCATTATATGATAGGAGTGGCTGATACTTATTTTTAAATTTTACAAAGGATTGTATCCATTTCCTGGGGAAGCAGTTTTATACCCAAATCTAAAGGACACTGGTTGCTATCAAGGTCTTTAACTGTCACGAATTCCAACATCCCTGATCTTTTAAGATCAATAGTCTCTTGCCTTCATCACTTTTTTAAAAAAATATTTTAAGGTCTCTGTCAAATAAATAAAATCTTAAAAAAAAATGGTTAAAAAAATAAAAAAATAAAAAATATTTTAAGGTTTCCATGAACCTTGTATACCTAATTTATTTTAGCCTCTTCAATAGTTTTCAATTATATGTCTAAACCACAACTTATTTCTCCATTGTTCTATTACCTATATATCGTTTGCCATTCTTTTACTATCATAAAAGTGTTACTTTATTCTCTATAAGTTTCCTTATGAATGTAAACCAGAATTTATATGTATGTGTATAGACAGAGACAAAAAGACAGAGACAGAGAGACAGAAAGGAATATATATGGAGAGAAAGATTCCTGAAATGAAATAAATCACTGATATGTAGGTTTTTGCAAATCCAGTTATTGCCAAATTTCCCTCCAAAATAGTTATTCTAAGTTTCCACCAGCTCTTTGAGTGTCCTATTTCTACATCTTAACGATGCTTAGTTTTTATCAAATTAAAAAATTCACCAACTTAATAGAAATGAAATGTTATATCATTGCTATTTTAATTTGTAAGTGATGAGTAGTGAAATAGCTGTCCTTTTATAATACAGCATGAGTCTTTCATTTTTTTCTTCTGTGGTTTTTGGGTTTGTAATCTTTGCCCGGTCATGAGATTTCCATAAGTTTTCCTTTGTGATTTAATCATTACAAATATTTTGTCCAAATCTATGGTTTATCTCTAACTTTGTTTTTTGAGCCTAGCTCTATAGAGAATTTTAATGTTAATGAACTCAATTACTCAGTGAAATATTTCCTATTATGTTTTGTGCTTTTTGGTCCTATTTAAGGAATTCTACTTTACCTTGAAAAAAAACAGATATATTAAAATTATTCTTTGATAATTCCACTAATAATTTTAAAGTTTTGCTTTTCAAATTTAGGGCTCTAAATATGTAGTATATAGTAGGGATCTAATTTTTATTTTTCCCATACACAGTCCCCATTCCTTCCCCACTTCCTGCATAGTCTCTTAATTTCCAATTATTTGTATTTTTGTCAGACCAACTTCCATACATCATGTTAGTTATGCTGTTCCATTATCTTGCTTGACTATCCTACACTATAAAATTCATGATGTCTATTAAAGTTATTCCACACATCCTTGTTGCTTCTTTAAAACAGCCTTGATCCTTACATTTTATAAACATTCTGTTATAAATATTTTCTGATTGGCCCTGTGATTTCTTCTTCCACAACAGATTGTTTCAATTTTTAAAATGTTTTATGCTTATATGCAGACAATGAATCATGGAACACTACATCAAAAACTAATTATGTACTACTGTATGGTGACTAACATAACATAAAAAATAAACAAATAAATAAACTTAAACTACAAAAAAATTTCAATATATTAAAAAATAAATGTCCTATGCTATTTTTGTTGTTATTTTATTGTTGTTTTTGTTGTTATTGATTTTTTATTATATTCTACTATAGTAGAGAACAAAAACATTCTTTATGCCCAAAATTCTTTACTATATTTGAAATGTTTTTGTGGGTGTTAGTCAATTTGTCACTATGTCATGTGTGCCTAAAAATAATTTTACTCTATTTTCTGGATAGCTATTGTACAATAAAAGAAATTTGCTAACTATGTTACTCATGTTGTTCCTATTCTTTTAGTTTATTTGATTTCTAAACTTCAGAGAAAGTTGTTTAAATCTCCTAACATGATCTTGAATTTATAAATTCTATCTTCTAATTCAAACTATATGTATGAACACTGCTACTTATATTTGTCACACACACATATACACACACATATCTATATTTGCATGTCTTCAGATTTAGGCTTTGCGTGTAGTCCTGGCCTCTTTTATAATGACATTTTTCTTTAATAATTGCTTTTTTCTTTAATATCTATTTCTCCTGAAAGAAATATAGATATTAATTTCTTTTTTTCTTTTTTTGCTTGGTACTTTTTGGATTTAATTAATTAGCTCTTTATTTCAACATTTCCACATCATGTTGGGGTAAGTCTGTTTGAAGTCCTCATAACTGGATCTTATTTAACACATATGGTTATTTCAGTCTTCTAAAAATCAAATTTAATTAAGTTCTTGTGGAGTATGATATTTTATGCACTATCTTCTATTTCTGATGATTTTTATTTTATTTTGTTCTCCTTTGGCCCTTCAATTTATTTTTTTTGTTTGTTTTTTTATTATTATTATTATTTTTATTGTTACTAAAATTTTTTTTCCAGTGTATCAAGATTCATTCCCCATTCCCCACACCCAGTGCTCCACGCTTTAGGTGTCCCCAGTACCCACCACCAGGCTCTCCCATCCC
>PITA01001751.1:0-103078 GCA_004023965.1 Spilogale gracilis
AAAGAGAGAATAAAGGAAAGAGGAGAGAAGAAAGGGAGAAACAGAGAGAGCTTTTTGCCGATGTTCTTTGTCTCTCGTGGCGGTCCAGAAGTGGGAAATATCACATTTCAGGCTGGTTTCATGGGTGTTCACGGTGGTCTTGTAGTGGTTTTTTTGTTGGAATTCAGCTCTCTTCAGGGAACTCCCTGAAATGCGGTCAACTGGCCTTCCGCCATCTTGACCCCCTTCGGTTTTATTATTTTTTAATGACAGAATGTGAGGGGTGGAGTTGTTCTTTCTGTAGCTATTTTTCTATTGCACAGTATGATAAAGAGAGGATGGAATTGGACTCATACAAACTTGTTTTTATAGTTTGTTTCTGCCATTCACTGACTGTGTTATGGTAGGCAAGTTACTTAACCTGTAGAGGTCGCTATGCATCAGAGATGATAGGCCTCTTCACAGGGCTGTGGTGGGGCTTAACTAAGATAATGTATATTCTAGTCACTATGTTAATAATATTCTAGTTATTAGACACTGATTTTCCCTCTCCAGCAATTCTGTTGCCTTAGATTTTGTAAATGAGTTACCTGAAAGACACAAAAGGCAATGCTGGGATTCATCCATGGACCAAGTCACCAAAAAAACATCAAATTTTATGCTTAAACTTGACTACTCAAAGGTGATGGGTATCGGAGGATGGTGTTCTCAGTGCCTCTTCTTTCGTCTCTCAGAAGAATGTGTATATGTATATGTATTCCCTTGTTGGGACACTTATTACACAGACTTGCAATTGTCTACTGACTTGCTGCATCACTCGAGGCACTCCATTTAAGGAAGGGGCCTGCAATTATCTTACTTACACTTGAATGTCCAGGACTCAGTGCAGGTCTCAGTTCAGAGAAGGCTCCCAATAAAGACATGCTGAATGAATGCCTGGATGGTTGGATGAATGGAAGAATAAATATCGTCTTGGAGAGGGGACAGAAAAATACAGTATTTGTCACTGTAACAGGATTGCCATTCTTTTTCTATGTCCTGAGCAAGAAGAATGTTTAGAAGCAATAAACAAGAACTAAAATAATAATAATAACAATAATAATAATGAAGGCCCAACAGAATTTAATAAAGCAGATGAGCACTGTCATCATCCCAGAGGCTGAGGAAATTAGAAGTCATGTTTGAGTCATGTACAGGATATGATGGTAGTCTCCAGGGCTCGGTTTATCAGCTTGGCTTGAGTAACAAGTTTCTGTCTGATATTTAGGAGAATTTGTGTAACCAAACCATCAAAAGTGTCAAGAGACAACCAGAAACCTACTCACCATGATTATAATTGCTTTAGCTTATTTGTAAGTTTGAGGAAATTAAACAATTATTAGCAATGTATGCAAGAGTTCCATATCAGCAAGGGTACAGGGCAAGTTAGGAACCTGTCTAGTACTTAATCATTTGCTTTACAGAATGTCAGAAATGTAAGGGAGATTGGGGTCTCTCTGAGGTGCCAGTCCCAACACTCACCACTATTGGTTTTGAACCAGTTGAGTCAAAGAGAAGGACATTAACATCTCAGATCGACACTGGAGAAAGTCACCTCAACATGAAGCCAAACTGGCTTCCTCCCACTTACCTACCCAGTCACAGGCAAGATCAATGAGGCAAGCAGCCTCCTCCTCACCTTCCCTTGGAAGAGCCACCCCTGTCACAGAGGAGAAGGAGGAGAGTGCTCACAGATGACAAAGCAGGAAACAAAGGCAGGCCATGCAGGAACAGCAACCTTGAATACCTTACTCCTGGCCAATACAGGATTGTGAGCTAATGGAGTTTAAACTACTGGTAAGCCATCAATCACTTGTATGTTAGTAAGGGGTGGAAATACCGAAAACTTTGCTCTAGAAGAATGTTCTGGCTGTCTACTGTTGCTTAACAAACCACTCCACACTGCAGTATTTTTTTTTCTTACAGTTCTGTCTGTTGACAACCTCAGCTGGGTGGTTTTGCTTAGGGTCCTTCAGGTGGCTACTGTCAGAGATAACTGCTGGCATTGGAATCATCTCAGGAATTCTTCAAGTCTGGCACCTGGACCAGATGACTTGTCATCTGGAAACTGGCTGAGACATCTCTCCTCCACTGCCTTCTCTACTTTTGTAGCTTGGGCTTCCTCAAAGCATGGAGGACGGAGTAACAAGATACTTATGTTGCACATGGATTCCCCTAAGGCAACTTTTCCAAGAAGCCTCAGTGAAAACTGCAAGGTTTCCTATGATGTAGTTTTGCAAGCCCTAGAACATGACTACATTCTATGGTCATACAAGTGATGGAGCCCAGCTCAGATTCAAGGGGAGGGGAACTAGAGTCTGCCTCTCAGTAAGAAGAATAGCCAAATATTTGTGACCATCTTTGATTTTTACTTCTCAGAAGTCCCTTCATGGAAACATGATGGTAGGGAGGTGGCAGCTAACAATTGTTGAAATACTCTATGTCATTGCACACGGCAAGCATCACTGCTCATTTTCCCAAAGACCCTATAAGATAGGTATTACTATCTCCATTTTACTAGTGAGGAAGCTGAGACCCAGAGATATTAAGTAACTTGTTGATCAGTTGGTGGCAGAGTGAAAGATCAAATCCAGTTATGCCTGACTCCAAAGTTTTTGTTCCTTCTTCTACATTAAACTATCATACATCTATTTTGAATCTCTCATTTTTATGGAGGAGAAAATTGAGGGTGCCTCAAATGCCTATGAACTGGTAGATTCTCTTTTTTCTTGTATTTTTTTCAAGATTTATTTATTTATTTTTATTTATTTCTTTTTTAAAGATTTTTATTTATTTGACAGAGAGAAACACAGCCAGAGAGGGAACACAAGTAGGGGGAGTGAGAGAGGGAAAAGCAGGCCTCCCGCCGAGCAGGGAGCCCAATGCGGGACTCGATCCCGGGTCTCCGGGATCATGACCTGAGCCGAAGGCAGTCGCCCAACCAACTGAGCCACCCAGGCGCCCCCATTTATTTATTTTTAGAGAGAGACCAAGAGAGAGTGTGAGCAGGGGGAGGGGAAGAGAGAGGATTCTCAATAAGATTCCCTGATGAGTGCAGAGCCTGACACAGGGCTCCATTTCATAACCTTGAGCTCATGATCTAAGCTGAAATTAAAAGTCAGATGCTCAACCAATTGAGCAACCCAGGTACCCCAAACCCGTAGATTTTTAAAATAATCACTTTTAGGACAGTTTCCCTGGCCCAGTATTTGCTCTTATCTAAAATTAATGAGTTGATATTGAGCAAAGCCCATATTCTACCTTATGAAATGTGCTATAAGATGGGAAAGACTACTTTCAACCCAGAGCTCATCAAGAGGGCTTGTCCAACAGCAGAACCAAGGAGGAGAGCCTATCATCAGTACTACATGGCTGGAGGATGAGATTTCAAAGAAGTCCCTCCTTTACCATGTTGCTAGGGTTCCCACTTAGAATCTTAAGTCTCTCCCACTCTGTCTTGGAAGCAAATCCAAAGTCCTTATGTTTACTAAAATTCTACAACAGTGGTTCTTAACTCTACAACACCCACTTTCAATCATAAACCTTTTAAATACCTTTTTAAAAATCCTGAAGTGGAAATCATACTATTGACCTATAAAACTCAAAGATGAGCATACAGAAGTAAAAGGAAGGTATTTATAACAAAATGATATGGATTTTTATAAGTAGATACTGCAACCCATCTATGTTTTAAGATGTATATGATTAGTGGTTCTCAAACTGTGATGACGGCCAGTTAAAAAAAATGTTTTATCTACTACAAACTGACACTTTTGTAAAATATAATAAAACTGTTGCTATAATGAGCAATTGGGATAAGGGTTCCCAGAAGTTTACTCTTACCTTGTACTAAACTGACAAAGGACTGGTAAGTTTCTAGATGAGCTCTGGGGGATGGATCCCACTTTGAATAGCACTGCATTAGACAAATTAATGCTCACAACCCTATTGGGTAAGTACTCTTTAGAGTCCCCATATGACAGGTTAGGGGACTGAGGCATTAAAGGGGTTCTGTAGCTGCCCAGAGCTCCGATCCAGATCCAAGCATTTTGGCACAGCTAATGCAGCCCTCTTGGCTGTGACGGATACAGGATAAGATTCACAGAACCCCTAGAACATGCACAGTCCATTGGAAGAAACATAAATAGTAGGTTAATTATTTTTTTATCTTGATAAAATTTTTATCATTGAGTGAAAATTTAGGGACAAGACTCTCACCCCACTGGAATTGTGCTCAGCTCCCCAATTCCTCTCCAGCCAGCTTTTCAGAAATCCTCTCATTTTACCTCCATGTGAACAGCACAAGTCTTGAAACCATCCAAACCTCCAGTGTCCCATTGTTAGTCTTCAACAGCCCTCATTTTGAAGAGGCCTGGGCAATGCGGGCAATGACATTTCTTATGCCCAAGTTCAATGTCTTTTCGAGCAACACGTGCACCCCTCCTAAGGGAGTGTGGAGAGGACATGATGAGGACTTAATTGGTGCATCTGTTCCCATGTCTTCTCGTGAGCAGCCTGTGATCACAAACAACTCATTTAGGGGCATGTCAGTCTTTCCCCAAGAGGTACCACCCCCACACCATTTGTGGACCACACACTCTGGCGTGTGAATCACCTCCTAGGATGAGTGACTATTGACTCACTTCTTCAGAGAGCTTCCTATTGAAGTTTCAGTTGCCCTACAGCCTTGAAAAGAGAGCAAAACAACTTCTGAAGGAAATGAACACCGTCCCTTTGTTAGCTATGAGGCCATCGCAGCTGCAAATGGGCCTCCCTTCCCATTGGCAACAGCATCCAAGTTTCTGCAGACTCCTGAGGCCCTGGCCTACCACAGTTCAAGGGACAGCTTCCTGAGTCTCTCTAGCAGTGTCCCTAAGGGGCTCTGAGACTAATTATTTAAGAGAGACATGTATTGAGCACTTAGTATATGCCAGGCACTGTATGAAACAATAACATATACTATTTTATGTTATTCTCAAAACAAACAATAAGAAGTTGATGTTGTTATGATTTCTACTTTGCGGTGGATTTAAACTTAGGCACAGAGTGGTCAAGAGCCTGTCAAAGGCAGAGAGCTAGAAAGTGGAAGAACCAAGGCAATTTGACCCCAGAGTGCTTGCTCTCAAGTGCTGACCCTTAGCAAACATTCACTGTTGGTTCAGGGGCCTCATCATCATCCACAGGCGTGTTCTTCCACATCTACTGAATGCCTTCCTTGGCCTCACTCAAGCTACAGAGTGATTCAGAGAGCATGGCATCACACCTGGTCTATGGGTCTTGACTTTCATAACATCATAATAGTACGCTTACTTAGTGATGGGATCCGACATCTCCTTACAGAGGCTGGGGAAAGAGCCAAGAAGATAGCATATCAAAAACACCCCAGATAGGCCTGCCCTATGGTAGAGACCCAACACATATTAGTCACCCATCCTTCCCCAAGACACACATGAGAAACTCAAAGAATGTGCAGCTGTATGAACAACATAGACATGTGATGAACACTTATGAAATGATTAGAACTCTAATGGAAGCATGTTCGATTTTAGGATAATACAAATGGTAATCATGATGAGATTATAATGTTATGTGTCTTATCTAATTTAGCCCTAACAATCCTTTGAATTTGGTATCATTTTTCCCACTTAATAGGTGAGGACATTCTGTATACAAAGAAGAAAGTATACTCTGTGAAAGATAGAATTTGGAGATGCCTAATTATAGACATTGTTTACTGAGCATCTACTGTGTGCCAAGTATGTTAATACTCCCCACTGGGGTCTCACAGTAGGAATCATTACTCACAATTTATAATGAGGAAACTGAAGCTAAGGAAGCTTAGGAGGCTTGCCTAAGGACAGAAATCTAGTGCGTCTCAAAATTGTTTTGTAGTACAGGATCATCTTACTGATGCTAACTTTGCCATGCAAAAGTCAAATTGGATATAAGCAGGTTTAGTATCACTTTGAAGTTTGTTTCAAGGTGCCCCCTAATTTTCTGCCCTTTAAACACATTATATTTTATTTAGTCCTCCAGATGTGCCATAACAACAATAACGTTAAAGTATTTCTGGGTTTCATCTGGAAAACAGACTTGAGTGTAAAGATGGCAGCTGAACACATTTGTGAACTCAAAGGTGAAGAGATGGGCAATGAATGAAAGACAACATGAGCCATATTGGTGCATCAACCTGACCGATTCAGGCACAAGGAGAAGGTGTGGGTTTGGTAGAATGATGAGAAGTTCCACCCCCCTTTCAGTTGGTTTACCAGTCTTGGTAGGAATTCCTCACTCATCTCTGAATAACAGAAGGAGAATAATGAGAGTTCAAATTTTCTGAGTCTCACTGCCCAGCTTTAATCTACCCTAAGTATGGACCCCTCCAGAACGGTGATACACAAGCTTGGTGGACATGTTTGGCCCAGAAAAAATCCAGAAGTTGGTCGGAGTTAAAGTTCTGGTAAATCCAGTATATGGCTGAGATTCTGTGCCAACAAATATGTTTGCTATCCAGCGTATGACATGTTCCCATGTGGGCAGCAATTTGAGACATTCAGCAAAGCTAAACATGAGACTTGGTACTTACTATGTTGGATTACCTGGAAAAAAAAAAGGTTCATAGCCATGGAAAAGGGTGGCTGGATTTGGTGAAATAATTTTTCTTTCTTGTTTTACTTATCATTTAATAGAGAAAACATTTATGCAAGGGAATCTTGGGGCACCTTCCCCCTGTATGTATGAGCATCTGGATTTGAACCCAGTTCTGTTGGGCTCTAAATGCCTGTGTTCATCTTACATAGCTAAGCTCTTCTCTGGCAATGTGACATTTGAGCCAAGTTGTGACAAATGAAAAGACATTTTTTCTAGATGGATTAAGAGGCAAAGGGCATTATAAGCCAAGGGAATAGCGCATGCATAAACAGGGTCCTGAACTGTGGGCTGAACTGCCAAGACAATGTAAGGTTACACAGGTAATATAAGGGAAGCCATGCTATTAGAAGTGTTTGAATGCACTGACGTATGTCACTTACCATGTATTCATTTGGTAATTCAACACATGTGTATTGAGTGCCTCCTATATGCCAGGTAACGTTAGAATTAGAATTGAATTAGAATTGGAATTCACTAAAGACCTTTGTCAAAATATCACTGCTCCTTATACCTAGAATTTCTTCTCCTATATAACAAGTCTACAAAATTTTCGTCTCATTGACAAAGTAGCAGCAAAAATCTTTAAACAAAGCCAGTCTTTGAGTGCAATAAGCCATGAATATTTATGGTAGATTAAAGGCAAACACATACAATAAAGATAAATGGAAATAAATCACAATATCAGTCCCAAGTGTAGACTCTGCCTCCCTGGGGTTCAGGCCAGTTACCTCTCAGCAGCCCCAGAAGGGGCAGAGTCAAGAAGGTGTCAGGGGAGGGTGGTACCATCCTTGAGATTTCCCTGTGAGCCTTGGGCACCTCCTACCCTCGTCAGGCCTCCTTACCTACACCTACACCTCTGGGCTGGGAAGGATCTTGGTTCTTAGATGGTTCGACTTGTTGATTCTGCTGAAGCCCAGAGATGAAAGTGACCACTCAATTTCTTTTAGTCACCTGCATTGGTTCCTGTCTTTCCATTCTCACTGCCAGGGTCTTACTTCAATGTCTTATCATTTTTTTACCTGGATTATTCCTATAGCCTTCTAACAGCTTGTCCTGCCTACATGCTCGTCTCCTTCCACCCTCCACACAGCAACCCATAGACCATTCAGAAAAGCAATGGCCTTATTTTACTTTGTTCTTCAAAACCATTCCGTGTTTCCATATTGCCTTGGGCTCCGCTTCTCAGACTGTGATTTTTGACTGGGTCCAGACAGTGCTCAAAACCACAGGACAAAGAACATCACTCTAGAACGTTGATTTTACTTGATGGTTAATAATCACAAATTTTATCTTCCTTGAAAACAAATGAATATATTATAAATCAAGACAAGAAATTTGGGTGACTTTAAAACATTTCAAATTTTCTTGTAGTAGCTACTGTCAGAACCCGTGGGAGTAGAAGTGTATTATTTTCTGCCATCGAAGGAGGTTTTAGTGGGAAAAGTCCATAATGCCTTAGACCATAGGACAAATTCTGAGTATCCTAACCTTGATTTCTCCAGGATTTTATCATTGGTGGCTTGCCGCCCTGTTCTCTTCAATGGGTCTCTTGCAACTCTACTCGCCAACCATCCCACATCACCACACAGAATAGTTACCGTAGCCTTCAGGATTTAGTCGGAATCAAAAACCACTGCAGGTCTCTCAAACAGGAATGAATATTACACAGGAGATTAGATGTTTCCAAAGCTCTTAGAAGATCTGGGAGAAACATGTTAGGAAAGCCACTTCCCATGCTCAGGGAAGTGGGAAGTACAGGAATCACAGGAAAAGTATCCCTGCAGCAGCCAAGTGGGTGATCTTCAAGAGGATGCCTGGAAGCTGCAAATGTGAGAAAGTCTTTGTGTCTATCACCTGCCAAAGACCAAGACAGTGGTTTTTGCTTCTCTCTTGCCTTTCACTATTGCACATATGGCTCTAATCCTGACTGTGTTATGTGCTAAACTCTGACACCCACCCAATTCACATGTTGAGATCCTAACCTCCAGTACCTCAGAATGTGGCTGTATTTGGAGATAAGGTCTTTAAAGAAGAACTGTAATTAACCTAAAATGAGGTCTCACAGGTGCTAACTTTTTTAAAGATTTTATTTATTTATTTGACAGAGAGAGAGATCACAAGTAGGCAGAGAGGCAGGCAGAGAGAGAGGAGGAAGCAGGCTCCCCACCAAGCAGAGAGCCAGACGCAGGCCTCGATCCCAGGACCCTGAGATCATGACCTGAGCTGTAGGCGGAGGCTTTAACCCACTGAGCCACCCAGGGGCCCACACAGGCAGCCTCACAGGTGCTAACTTAATGCAGTATGATTGGTGTCCTTTTATAAGAAGAGATTAAGACCCAGACCCACAAATGGAAAGCCATGTAAAAACACAGGAAGAAGGAAGAAGGTGGCCATCCACAAACGAAGGTGAGAGGTCTCAGAAGAAGCCAATTCTGCTGATACCTTACGTTCAGTCTTCCAGTCTCCAGGAATGTGAGAAAATAAATTTCTCTTGTTTAAAGCACCCAGCCTGGGGTATTGTTAGGCCAACCCTTGTAAACTAACATACTCCAGGAGTAGGAACTTTCTAAGACATAGTTGCTAGGTTTCCAACCTCCATGTTATAAGGAGAGCCTAGAAGGGCAAAAATGGCCCTGAGTTGCCAAGAGGCAATCTGGCACAGCTGGCCTGTGTTGGGCCCGTGTTGAGAATCAGGCATGGATTGCAGCATTTTGCACACGTCATCTCAATTTGATCCTCCTCGCTGACAGTTCAGAGGAATTCTCTCAGCCATGCTGTTAAACACATAGGAAAATGAGGCTCAAAGAAGTTACTTTTTCACAGTCACCCAGCTGGTCTCTGGTATTGGGAAGTTGGTATTGACCCCCTTGCCGAGGACCTCTCAGTCACTGCAAATATGTTTTCCTCGCTGGTCTACCCAGGAAACAACTGTGGATCTTTAAGTCTATGTCACTTCGTCGGTTCCTTTTTTATTAGCGACCATACTCCTCCCCCCCGCACCCAGCCGCCAGTGCCAACCTCCTTCTTCCCCACAGAGCACACCATTTCCTTATTTTTCCTCCATGCTAGTATCATGTATGGACTTCTACTTCGTATCAAGTAGTATCAAAGATTGGGAGTGGCCAATGGTGGAAGAATGAATAAGTAAACTATGCTCTATTTACTCAATACAATGTTATATAATAAGAATATATAGGTCAATAGGATTGCAATGAAGAACTTATAATAATTTTAAAGACAGATTTGTTTTAAATAATCCTAAATGAAAAAGCAGGATTTGATGTGATAATTTGTATTTAAAAAAATAAAATAAAATCCTAAACAAGGAAAAAATGGAAGGAAATAGTCTCAGCCATGATTATCTTTGGTGATTTTGGTTCCCTTAGCTTTGTTGCTTATATTTTGCTTCAGAATTAGCTATGAAGGAGTTGATTTTTTTTTATAATGGACTTTTGAAAAATCTGCACCTTGTACTAAAGAATTTTGCTGCCAATCCCCTTATGTTCTTCTGAGGGACATTCTCCAGAAGAATTCTCAGTGATGGGAAGAGAAAGGGCCACAGTATCACTGAAGCATCACGAACATGGAGGCTCAAGAAAGAAAGTCAAAGACCAAGGAGCTTTAGGTCCTCGTTTTTCTCCTCCACAGGATAAGTGGCAACTCCTGAGGGCCTTCCCAGATCAGCCTGGGCAATGTTGATCTATCCATAGTGCCTTGGCTTGAAGGGAACTAACAAAGCTACACCCTGGCCCAACCTGGCCCCTTCTTGAATCCCCTCTGAAAACCTCCCAGTAACCTCTAGACTTAAAATACACCTAGCAATAGGGAGTTCACACATTTGAGTCAGCCATCCCTGCCCCCTCACCTCCAGCCAATTAAAGAGTTCTACCAAAATGTATTTTTCTTCTAGCCCTGGTCCTGGTTCATTCAAAATAAGGCTAATTCTTCACATGACATCCTCTATTACTCTACATGAATCCTCTCTAGATTTGGACTCATAAGACCAGAAACTCCATCTGTTTGGCTGCTGGCTGTATTGGCAACATGTCACACAGAGCAACTACTCAGCCAATGTTGTAGAACGAATGAACCCATGAGAGAATGAATGAATGAATGAATGAATGGATGAATATGATCCATGAGTCTTGTCTTCTTCAGGCCAATATCCCCAGTTCCTTCAACAGGTCTCCTCTGATGTGGTTCCTAGACCACTTACCACTTTCTTCTGGATGTCATCCAACGTGGCAATGCTCCTATTCGAATGTAGAAGTCAGCCCAGCTGCACAATGGCCCCAGGACCATGTGAGTGGAGCATAAGTCACAGGAACCATAACTTCCCTCACTTAAAATAATCTGTCTTTACGATGCAGCTCAAGATCTTAATAATTGTTGAGTCTTTATGATGCAGCTCAAGATCTTAATAAATGTTGAGAAAGCCACTTCTGTTTTTTGAAAAAAAAATCTAAGCTATGTTTTTAAGGTTTAGGGCCATGGTTATAAACCCCAGAAACACCGGGGTCCCTATACTGACCATTCAAGACACCATGCAAGGTAATGGAAAAGGCATAGGACCAGGAGTTGAAAGTACTGGACTCTGAGCACTGCATAATTCTAGCTAATGATGGGTACCAGGTTCTCTCTGGCTCGGGCATGGTGTTAAGTGCTAACACATGGATTCCCAATTCCATCCTTGTTGAAAACATAGATGCTATTTTTATTCATGTTGTACAAATAGGGGATTGAGGCTTAGGGAGCCCAGGCAACTTGCCTAAGCTTATCTCCATCCTTTAATTGACAAGGAATCTTGAGCCAGTCACTCAGGCTCTGCGCTTCATTTTCCTTATCAGTCAAATGAAAATAATACCTACCTTGGAGTGTTATTGGGAGGATTTATTGACAGGATGCAGTGAAAGTAACTATTAAAACCCACAGATTTGCAATACATTATTATAAAGGCTCTGACTTTCCAGCATACAGTCTGGAGACCTAGACTCCAATTTCCTCTCCTTGTCTGTGCATTCACATTGCTGTCAGTTGAGGTAACAAATGTTTTCTTCTTTTCTCGAATCCTGGCCTTTTTGTAGATTAAGAGTAATTGCTCCCAAATGGATACATGAAAGTCAAATTTATGCCTAACATACATCAAGCCATTAATAAATATACCTTTATATTTTATTTATTATTCTTCATCAAATCTATTTCAAGTGAAAACAAACAAATCCACTCTTCCCCAGTGTTAAATGATCTCAGTCCCAAAGGAGTCTTTCTGCATTACTCTTCCAGCAGAGGGCACTGTTTCTCTATAAAGCAGGTGATCTTTCAAACAGGATCATCAGATTTAGGAGAGGGTACAGTTTCCCAGGGACCCCAGAAATAAATGTATAGCAAAATACTAGGAATGAATAATAGGGAATGTGCTATTTGGGTTTACTCCCTAAAGAGAATTTTTCGGTTAGGGCAGAAACACTAATGTTTGTGTTTCTTAATATTGGGTCAGCTCTCATTTAGAAGTCACAGAATGCGATTAGAGCCTTACAGATCATTTAGCCCACAGATCACAAAGAAATAGCCTGTGAGTTAAATACAGTATACAGTCATGTTTTCTTCCCCTGCATCATCGTCATTATTATATTATTAGACTGACATTAACTTAAGCAGGAGATTGCCCATAAAGTAAAGATTTCTTACTATTTCTTTGAAAACGAATCAGAAACTCTCATCACCCTGAGCCCATAGGCCACCATGATGACAACTGGTTGGAGTTCAGTAAATTCTGCCGTTTTGGACGGGGCAGGTTTTGCTCCTTCCCTATAGTCCCCATTCAGCCTGGTCCATGGGTTTACATTATCTATCTAGATCCAAAAGTTCTTGAGTTTACAACCTGCAGATTCTGGTCTAACTTCTTCATATTATAGATGAAGAAAATGAACCCAGAAACAGGAAGGCCTATGCTCAAATTCATACCACAAAGAGGTGCGAAGACCAGGCTAGATACCAGGTTTCCCAATGGGGTTTCTTAAAAATGAAGATTGGTGGGCGCCTGGGTGGCTCAGTTGGCTAAACCACTGCCTTCCACTCAGGTCATGATCCCAGACTCCCGAGATCGAGTCCAACATCGGGTTCCCAGCTCCTTGGGGAGTCTGCTTCTCCCTCTGACCTTCTCCTCTCTCATGCTTTCTCTCCCTCTTTCTCTCAAATAAATAAGTAAAATCTTACAAAAAAAAAAAGATGAAGATTGGTTTTGACGTTTTCTCATGCTTTAGCAGACAGGAAGCTTCAGTCTTTTTTTTTTTTTTTAAAGATTTTATTTATTTATTTGACAGAGAGAGAGAGAGAGAGAGATCACAAGCAGGCAGAGAGAAAGGAGGAAGCAGGCTCCCTGCTGAGCAGAGCCCCCATGTGGGGCTCGCTCCCAGGACCCTGAGATCATAACCTGAGCGGAAGGCAGAGGCTTTAACCCACTGAGCCACCCAGGCGCCCCAGGAAGCTTCAGTCTTAACTCCTCTCATAGGAGGCTGGTGTTCCCTATCAGGTAGGAGGGTACACAAGGAGCTTCCAGATGGTGTAAGATGCAAAGTGGAGGAGGGCAAAAAGAAAGAAGGGAGGCTCAGTTTTACTTCTCAGACTTCTGATTTCTTCTGTGGATGGGAGAGGACTTGGAGAGCAGAGTCAAAAAGACTTAGTTCCTCAAAATGTCCAGGCCTTTGTTTCCTCATCTGTAAAATGGAAGTACTATTATTTTGTGGAGGTTGCATGAAAATTATACATTCTATGAGTAAAGCATCTGTGATCCCTTCAATGCTTCAATTATTTCCTGCCTAATAGATGGTAAGTACTGAGGACACAGCCATGCCTGGAACGGGGTCTGGGGTAATCCTCAGGAAATGGGAACAATTATTGAGGAAAAACAGGACAGGCAGGATCTCTGTTACTCAGTGCAGACTCTATGCCTTTAGCCTCAAGCCCTCCATGTTCCATTAGCTCTTTTCCTAAACCAGTGGTTCTCACCTTGGTTGAGTATTAAAATGTCCTGGGGTGCTTTTATGGATCTCGATAGCCAGGCTGTCTCCCCTACCAAGTGAGTCAGAGTCCCTCAGGATGGGATCCAGTCATCAGTGCTATTTAAAGTGACTTGAGTCTCTGCAGCGAGCAGTACAGTTGAGGACCACAGTCTTAAATTCTCTCTCTACCCTCCTACAGTTCCAACCCTCTTCCTGACCTAAGGACCACCAGAGGTATGCACGTCCCTTCCACCAGCCCTGCCCTTGCCCTTGGACTCTGGACAGATTCATTAAACCCCCCTGAGCCTTCTTTTTGTTTTTTTATCAGAATAACGGGGCTGTAGAGGAGACAACTGGAAGCCTACCAGCATCCAGGATCTCCTTTTCCTCTCCAAGAAGAAGGCTGATTTTGGAAGCGGACAAGCTCTGGGGGTAGCTCTGTTTGACCTTGGGATTATTCAGTCATTCTTGTTTTGCAGTGATGGGTTTAAGGACGAGACCGTGGACACAAACCTATTAGACAAGGAGTGAGAGGAGGCTTCTAGGAAAAGCTTCCCTGCTCCTGAAAAAGAGCAAGAGGGGTGCTGGGTGGTATCTTTGTTTGATACTTGAATCTGCTGCCACCAGCTCATGACCCAGTGGGAGGGTTAAGGCAGCATAGGACACAATGTTTAAAGATGAATTTTAACTGGAGCTTTGAGAAGATTAAGTCAGAAGGAGGATGAGTAGAGAGCTAATGTTTGTTGAGTCCATCTCATGTTCCAGATCATCATTAAGTCCAGTATGATCTGTGCTCACTCATGTAAATCTGACAGCCATGGTCTGGTATTATAAAGTTCTCAGACTATGGACTTAGATCTGTTGATTTTAACTTCAGCTCTATTTTTTTAGGCAAATGATTTAAACTCACTAAACCTCAGTTTTCTTATCTGCAAAATGGGAATAATAGAATTTACACATCATGGGATTGTTGGCAGGATTACATCAATGAATTAAATAAATGAAATAATGCATTTAAATAATCTAGCACACCATTAAGTCTCCACAAAAACCAGGTGTTACATTTTAAAAATAAATAAATTCTTGGGGCCCCTGGGTGGCTCAGTTGTTAAATGTCTGCCTCTGGCTCAGGTCATGATCCCGGGATCCTGGGATGGAGCCCCACATCAGGCTCCCTGCTCAGCGGGAAGCCTGCTTCTCCCTCTCACTCCTTCTGCTTGTGTTCCCTCTCCCTCTGTCAGATAAATTTGTCTCTCTCTCTGTCAAATAAATAAAATCTTTTTAAAAAATAAACTCTTGAAAGCAGGTTATTACTATTATAACTGTTCTCATCATCCACTCTTTACAAAGAAATAAAATGAGAACCACAAAGCCCATTGACTTGCTTAAGATCCCACAGTATGTAAGTGGCAAAGCTGAGGTTTAATCTTGGGAATTCTTACTCTGAATTTGTTGCATGTGCTTTTCCTCTCATCTCTGCTTGCCTTGCTTGGTTGAGGAAATCCCCCCATTCTCCCACAGCATGAGAAGTGGGGGGGGGGGGAGGGCAGTTCTTCCACAAATTCAGGTTTGCTAGCAAACCAGGTGAAAAGGAGAAACTGAGCCTGAGGCATGCATATGATTGAGTAACTGTGAAAGGCAAAGAGCCCTTTCGTAGGAGGACACTTAATTAGGTTTGCAAATAATAAAGGATCATCGTAGGATCATAGACTATCAGGGTTTAAAGAATCCTTTGAGATCAAATAACCCAGCCCCATTCCATGTTGGAATTTCTAGTTGCTCACCTCTTGAGATGGGGGCTTCCTACTTTCCAGAGTGGGGTCATTTTAATTCTTGAAAAGTTCTACCATTTGTTGAGACAACGCTTCCCTCTCTCGAACTTCTGTTGATTGTTTTAAAAATCCAGCTTTTGCGATGTGACAGACCGCTCTTTGGAAAGTGTGGTGATGACGGCTCATTCACCCGAGTCTTCTCCTCAGCTCCAAGCTCCCCTCCCTTAGCTTTTTCAACTGATCCTCTAGCACTTCCAGTTGTTTCCAGTCCCACTACTATCCTGAACCCTCTTCTTATTTTTTTTTAAAGATTTTATTTATTTGAGAGAAAGAGCATGAGCACAAAGAGGGCGTGAGAAGGAGAAGCAGACTCCTCTCTGAGCTGGGAGCTCCATGCGAGGCTTGATCCCAGGATCCTGAGATGATGACCTAAGCCAAAGTCAGACACTTAACCGACTGAGCCACCCAGGTGCTCCCTGGCCCCCCTCTGGAGATAGGGAGACAGAAGTGGAATCAACACCCAGGGAATGATTATCTAACAGTCAGAGCTGTTCAGCAATGGATCAGTGGTTGACATGCAACATTATTGCTTGTATGTAAATGAGACCTAAAAAGTCACTGGGTGAGGGGAAGCAATTACTTCATGAGATGGCCATCTATTGTTTGTTTGTCCAGCATCTGTACTACGTCCTATGTGACTAGGATTCCAAGTCACTTGGGTAAATGATTAAAGTCCTCCAGGGACAGTCCAGCGAGGACAGTTAGCAAGGTGCCCCACTCCGCTCTAGCTGGGGCAGAAACACAGCCCTAGCTGGGTTGACCAGAACTTCCCTTCCTAACTGAGCCTGTGAGTGGCTGGAGCCACTGGTTGTTACAGGGGGTCTTGGACAAGCCCGTGCGCAGTTCCTGCGAAAGCCCTGGAGGAGCTTGCTTCCTCTTCCTGTGTTACTAAGCCTATTTCCCTGCCCTCCTTTTGAAATTTTGAATTGTCTTGTATTTTCCAGAAAACTTCTTCCTGACATATATTAGCCAGATGCAGTTTCTGTTGCTTACATGTAAAGCCCCCTGGTTTATGTGGCAAAAGAATAGGGAGACAAGTAATATTATGGAATACAAATTAAAAAGTCTCAAAACGTAGATAGAGAGAAAAATAAAGATAGCATTTACTTGAGTCTATATTACTATACTTATTGTACATAGATAGAGAGAAAAATAAAGATAGCATTTACTTGAGTCTATATTACTATACTTATTGTACATACATATAGAATGGTATAGGTGAGTGACAAATATTTTTAATTTTAATTTTTTTAAATAAGTTTTTTTTTTTTTAAAGATTTTATTTATTTGACAGAGAGAAACACAGCCAGAGAGGGAACACAAGCAGGGGGAGTGAGAGAGGGAGAAGCAGGCTTCCCGCCGAGCAGGGAGCCCGATGTGGGACTCGATCCCGTCTCTGGGATCATGACCTGAGCCGAAGGCAGTCGCTTAACCAACTGAGCCACCCAGGCGCCCCCTAATTAAGTTTTTATAGTAGGATAACATGTGCCCAATGTAGAAAATTGGGGGGGGAGCCCCAGAAAAATCACACATTACATATGACCTTTATAAAATCATTGCTCAGCTGCCAAGCGTGTGAGTCTATGCCTGAGGGCAGAACTTAGGCCATTCCTCACCAGCCTGATCTCTTGGTTACCTTTGGTGTGTTTTTATTTCACTGGGAATGTGGGCCGGTGCTTATTTTCACAGCCAAATTAATTAATGAGAAAACCCTCAGACTTTCCATCTATCACTTCCAAACACCCACTTTTGATGAGTCAGTTGCCATTTGAACAATATAGGATAATTTTCAAATTAATTAAAGCGAGACAACAATACGGCCCATTTCTTACTCAAGTATCTCCAAGGGATTCTGGCTTCATTAATCTTGGGACCACTACTCTCAAACAGAGGAAGGACATTAATCATGTCTCTCTGGTGGGGGAGGAGCAGGACCCAGAGAGTGAGCGGCTTGTCGGGTATAGAGAAGTGCTAGGGTAATTGGGACTCTCTCTCCTCCAGTGAGGTCTTTCTCGTTTTTTTTCTCCACTAGACAATCAATCAGCCATATCTGTATATTTAGTGGATAGCTATTATGTGCTAATTGTTTTGCCAGTACGTAGGGGAATGTGAAATATAGACAGCTCTGGGATCTAGTTCCCATCCCTTTCAGCCCAAGAAGCAAGAAGAGACAGATGTGTAAGGAACTAGGCAGCAAGATAAGACCATGGTGTCCATTAAGTGTAAAGCAGCTGCTGTTTCTTTTCTGAATAGAGTGTAAAATCAAGTTTCTTAGCATTTGTACCTTTTCTCTGCTTCTACAAGTATTTTTAGGATCTGCTAGGTACCAGGCACTTTCACATGTTACCCCTTCTCTCAAGTGCTCGAGACAACACAGTGAAGGAGGCAGTTCCATTTTCATCCTGCAGAGGAGGGCATGGAGGTGGCCCAGAAGAGGTGCTCTCTCCCTCGGTCCTTGCTCTTCCTGTGTGCTACTATGTCCTAACCTCCAACATGCTCAGGTGTCCCAGGCCTTTCTCTCAGGACAGCTCTGTCTCCCTGTCCTCAACTTGAGAGTCGTATCCAAGTCACAGCGGGCATCTCCACCTAGACGTCCTGCAGGCAGGGGGAACTCACTATGCCTCAGAGCAAAGACTGTCTCATTCCATCTCCCAAACCTATTTGCCTCTTTCCTTTCTAAGTCATAGCAGATGGTGTGGTCCACTAACACCTTAGCAGGAGGGCTGAGAATCAGCCCAGATGCTCCCTTTCCCACATGCCCTTCTCATGGCATCATTTCTACTTCTTTCAACTATTTCAAAATCTTCCCGGTCTCCATCTCCATGACTATAGCTCAGGCGCTCCCCCTTTATCTGCTACTTACTGCACCAGCCAGCCTGTCTCTTCTCCAAGCCACACTCCTCTCTGTCCCATCTCCCATGCTTCAGCCAACAGGATTTTCATAAATGCATATGGCCATGCTATTCACCTGCTTAAAAATCATTCAGTGCTTTCCAGTACCTGGGCTACAAAGGCTGAACTTCTATGCATATCATAAATTTCTCTCAGGATCTGTTTTCAGTCCATCTTCCACCTTCTTGCTTTTGCTCTATTTTTTTCTGCCTAGAGATTTGTCCCCTCCCTTCATCACCTAACAAACTCCCATTCAACTGTCAAGATCTAGCTCAGATGCTATCTCTACTACAGGAAGACTTCCCTGACCTGGGAGATGGAAAAAAAAAAAAATCTTGGGAAGGAGGAAAATGAAATTAGGTATTTATTTCCCTGACACCCTCCCCATGTGGTCACCCTGGATATCACTCTCACTTGTCCATTACTACACCTTTCAAAGTGATCTTCCCCAGACAATTCTTCCCTTCCAGGTTCCTATAGCCAATGTCCTGCCCTATTGTTTTGGACCTGGGTTGGTGACAGCACCACTACCGCTAGTCCTGGGTTCCTGCATAATCCCTGTGTGTCCCCAACATCCTGCCCACATCCTTGCACACAAAGGACCCATTTGTAAATAAACTCTCCTGGAATTACCCTAATTTGGGCATCCCACATGTTTCTCATGGGGGCCCTATCTGATCCACCAATATTTTGCAAATTTCAAATCATGTTTCCCTCTGTTATCATTTCCAACTATGTTATCTTCACTTCTGATTTATCTTTTATTGGACTTAGTTTGTAACTCTTTGGCTTAAAGCTGGGGGCAAAACAGCATTTCTTTTCTATTTGTCAAGAAAATGAGAAGACTATCCAAATTCCTGACTTTTATTTCCAGTATATAGAACTTATCACAAGAATAGCAACAAACCCTATGTGTGTCTCTTTTTTAGTCTGTGAGCTCCTTCCCCAAGGCATAGCTCTGTGTCAGAATATAGTAGACACTCACTAAATAGTTAATGAATGAACCACTAGCAAGCACTGAATAAATATCCATAGAATACATGAATGAGATAAGAACTGGTGCCCCAAATTTGAGAGCCTTAGGGACTGCTCTTGTTAATAAGTGAGACCCCTTTCCTCTTTTGTCCCCACACCGGGATACTGGAGGGATACTGGAGGGATACTGGAATGTTATTTTGCCATAACTGGGAATTTCCTGAAAGGAGTTAAAAATATCTCTCAGAGCACCTCAGGGCCACATACTCAGAGAAGGCACACTGCTGGGGTAGAACCACTCGCCAAGCCTCGTCCTCATCTTGTCTCTCACCCCCTTCATTGCACCCCTTCAGATTTGACAACTCTGTAGGAAACCAATTTGCTGTTAATCACAAGGGAGTTTTATTTACTCTGTTGAAAGAATTGAAAAGCAGTCATTTTTATTAGTGCCACAGCTGGTTCTCCCATCATGGAAGAAATACAATTACGCGTCTTCCTAGGGTTGAATGCAGACGGCTACAACCTCATTATTCATTCTGGTAGGAAGCAGGCCTTCATAATGAGCAGGGGGAAAAATGCAGTGACCCCTCATTTATAAAGGGAACAAATCTTAGTTTCTGGAATGACATTGCCACTGCCACCATAGAAAGAAAGGTTATATATTTATTTATTTTGGTTACATACTAGGGAGCGACAGCTTTAGAGACCTAGTTGAGACAGTCATTGTGGGGGAGGGGAAAGAGTGTAGGCTCAGCTTCCGGCTAGCTTGGGTTCAGGCCTTGGATCTGCATCTTATCATCTCTGGAGTGATGGCCTGGTAATTCTTCTGAGCCTCTTTTTTCTTACCTGTAAATTGGAAATACGGGTCTCCCTGGCTTTTCCAAAGTGCGTGTTATGCCATCTTTTCTTCATGAAAGGCTTACATTGGTGCTTGTTTCTGCTAGATGGAAGAACCCCCAAAAGGTACTGAACACAGTAAACAAAAAAAGCAAATAAATCTTAAAAAAGAAAACGGCAAAAAGCAAAAAGAGTATTCAGCATGGGCCTTGCACTGGGCACCTGCAGCAGCCCGTGTGGCCCCCTAGAGCGCCTTCCCTGGGAACTGCACTCAGGATGGCAGCAGCCAGCCGCCAGAGCTTTGAACTGTGCCTGTGAACATGATTAGCTGCGCAAGCCTGCAGTAATAGGACAGCTGCTCAGGGTGGGAGTACGGAGTAGAGATTAATCTGCACACAGGGTGTACAGCACCGGCCCCTGCCTCCCTCTCCAGCCGCCTTTCCCACCTCCCCCAAAGCCAACATCTCTGCGGTGGTCATAGTGACCTGTGACCAGTTCCCCAGAATGCGCCTTCCTTCCCCATGCTTCTCCGACTTGGCACGTGCGTCCTCTCTGCCTGAGTCACCTGCCCTCACTTCCCTTGTTCCTCTGGCAAACTTCTTTCCTTAAAAGCGACAGTTCCTCTGTGACGCCTGTGCCTCAGTTCCTCCCCTAGACAGACGTGGCGTCGCCCTTTGTTTCGGCATCCTTCAGAGGACACTGGCACCCGCCGCGATGGACTTGTCTGCTTTTGTGTTTGTTGCAAGTCCCAGTCTGTGATCTCCCTGAAGAGCAAGAACCATGGGCTTTCACTCCTGTGTGCCTGGAGCTGGCGTAGGGCCCAGCAGAGCTCGCGCTCCATGAATGACTTACTGAATACAGGAAGACTTAAGGATAGCACTTCTCGCTTTGCATGGATGAGGCAGACACTGCTGATGGGTTAAGTTTATACCATGCTGGACCTTCCCCACGTGCCCACTTCCACCACAGAGACACCCCAGCCAGTAGGGAGTTGGGGAGAACCCTGTCACTCAGTTTTAGCCAAAGAGAAATTGGAGGAAGTCCTTGAGGGTCCTCGTTACTTGTTCTTGGACATCCTAACTAGATTTTGGAACAGAGTATTCAACTCTCAAAGCTGATTTGCCTTTATGTGGCCTCATCCCTTCACATGTGAGCAAAGTACAACCTTTGGAATCAAACGAATTCGATCTACAGCGCTTTGTTTCCCACAACCAACGTGACATGAGGATTCCAGGCACTGACCTGCGAGGCAGGCAGCCTGGGTTCAAGGCCTTTCACAGTGTTTGTCCTTGGGCAAGTTATCTAATCATCCAGTTCCTCAGTTTCTTCATCTATAAAGACAGGATACTAATGGCACCCACCTCATAGGGTTCAATAGGTTAATGATTATAAAGTACACAGAATGAAGACTGACAGAGACTTCGGGCTGTATTCATGTCAGCACTATTTTTACTAATAATACTGGTTGTGCAAACCTTGGCAATTTCACATGCTTTCTGGGATTCGATGGGGGGATCTATAAAATAGGGGTGTTAGCAATGCCCGCCTTGCAGGTTGTGGTGAGGAAGGCAATTCCTGCACGTGGAGCACTGGAGGCAGCCCTTGGAATGCGGCCACAGCTGTGTGCAGGGGAGAGACAGTACCGAGCTCTGGGAGCTGGCAGATTGAAGCTCTTACCTCTGCTCCTCCGTGCCCTCCTCCCTTCCTACCACAACAGAAGAGCGTGCCTCCTCCTGAATGAGGCCAATCACTGCCCGGAGCTCTGGGCCCCCTCCCCTCTCGCCTTCTCAGAGACCCTGTGCTGGTGCTTTGGCCCCGTCCCTTCAGCTGTTTCCGTTCTACTGGCTTCTGCCTGAAAGCATGTAAGTGGGCTTCAATCTCTTCCTTAGAACAAACTTGACTACACACACATGTGTAGGTACACACATAGAATCAGCTTAAACCCCAGCTGTCCCCCTAGCGTCGTTCCTTCACTTTCTATCCTCCCCTTGGGGCAGACTCCTTGCAGCATTTCTCTGCATGACCTGGCTGTACTTCCTCACCCCTTAGCTCTATCTGCTGGAGGTGCGGTCTGGGTAAGGAGGACGGTGACCATCCGGAGTCTGGAGGAAGCAAGGCCAAAGATATGAGGTCAGGAGTTGTTTTCATCCTGAAAAGGGACCTAGAGGAGAGAGAGGGAAGGGGGAGGTGATAGAAATGCTGGTGAACTGAGAATGGAATTGTCCTGGCCCCTGTTGGCCTTGGCAGGTCTCGTGTGTGATTTAGGCTCATGCATGTGGGGTGAACCCACGGGCTTGAGGTTTGTGACATGCGTGGTGCAGCTGCCTCCCACACTCTGAGCCCTCTACCTGGTAGCACCTGACTTCTGATCGAGCCTGGCTCACCCTCTGCCAGTTCCACTGTGACCTTCCGCCTTACAGCCTTCCTCACCCACAGCTTCGGTGAAGTCGAAGCTGTGCCAAGAAAAGAAGAAGGTCAAGAAAGTAAAACATGTTATGTCGATGCAAGTTTTTTTTCTCCTGTGTTTTTTCTTTTTTTCTCTTGTTTCCTAATCATCCATAATCATAAGAGGCCAGGGGCAGGTGCTTCTGACTTTATTCTAATGTTGCCCACCTGGGAAATCATGCAGGAACATGAAATGTCCTACCTGACAGCCCCAGAAGATCACAGCTCCTGTTCGGGAAGCAGGAACTACAATGTTCCACCACATCCTGGAGCTCTGTGGAATTTCTTTCCAAGGGTATGAGTTAAGGACCTTTGCCAACCCCATTTATGGATAAAGAGACTGAGGTTCCATGAGGATACAGGTCATCAGCAGCTACATGTGCTGGGTGTGGCCAGGCAAAGCACTTTGAGGACAGTATACATAGGCCTCAGAGCCACAGGTGCTAAGATGCCTCTCACAGATGAAAACCACAGAATTTGTAGCAATACGGCTGGCTCTGATATTTACTGCTAAAATGGGTGAACTCGGATGACCATCTTAAACTCTCTGAGCTTCAGTTCATCTCCTATAAACTATCAGAGCTGGGTTGAATGAGCCAGAAGGTCCATTCCAACCTGAACTCTCTTTGGCCTAATAATTGCTAGGCATCTCCTCAGCAGGCTCAACTTTTAGTCAGTTCTCTATTTGGAACAACAGAAAACAAATTATTTCAGTTTTAGGAGTGGAAATAAAGTGGTTTTAGAAAGGACTAGTTGGACTGTAACTGCCATTCTGTTCTCTTTTTGTTAGGTGGTTCTCGTGGGCTAACCCTTCCCTGCTTATTCTCAAATGTAAAGCCCTAGACTTGAGAATTGGATAGGAGGCCCAGACCCAGACCCAGTCTCGGCAGCAGCCTTTACCGGTTGTGTGACCCTGAGCAGTTCATCCACATTTCTGAGCCTCAATTCCCTCGTCTGTAAAAGTCGGTGCTCCCTGAACTGTTGGGAAGATAAAGCAGGGAAGAGTGTGGTAAGTTGCTTGAGACAGAGTAGACGCTCAATAAATGGTAATCATGATTACCTGTTTTAAATTTTTTTCTTTTGGTTTAATCCATTGTGCAATAAAGTGACAAATGGAAGACCCTAGAAAAATATGTACAGATTTCAGATCTGGGGTTTGCAAGTATTGCTAAGTATTTACCTTACCTCCCTGTGCTCTTGCGCTCCTGTTAAAATATGTTGTTCTGTCAAGTTTTCTGGTGTCCTGATCAGTTGCTCAAAGGAGCTCAGTGGAGGTAGGCGGAATCAGGGTGTGTTTTCAGCAACAAGTGAGGCGAGGCGCTAAGCGGGTGGTTTTGAGCAGGAGGCCCAGGGAGTGACAGCGGAGGGGAGCAATGCTGAAATGGTAATATTAGAGTCCACAGAATAATTCACAGCTGCCAGGTCACGCAACTTGAGAAGTGCTTTGGAACACTCAACCCTTCCATATTGTTGCTAAGAGACGGGGAGGCGGGGAGGTAATCGTGCTTCTAATGAGAGAGGGGAAAAAATGAACAGGGATGAACTTCAGATTTTGGAAATGATTTTAGGGACTCCTCTTCAGTGAATGCTGGTGACTTTGAAGATCTTTCTCTTATAAAAGAAGCATGGGTTGAGTCCCTACAGTATCCCATACATGGCCTGGAGAGACCAGTGTCGACAAAGTCCCAGACCTCATGGAGCTTCCATTGGGTTCATCCATCTTTGCAGCTGAGGGGACTCTGGAGGCCCTGAGAGGGGAGTGGTCTGCCTGAGGCACCAAGGCAACCAACTGACAAAGCTGATCTTAGAATCTGGGTTCCTGAGATCCTGCATCAGGGTGTTTTCCATCTACTACATTTCACAAAAGAAATTCATCTGCAGCTGATTTTAATGTTAGCTGAGACTTGGTGCCTCAACTAGAAAAACAGGTCCTCAGTAGAGAAATGTGTGGAAATGAGTTAAAAAAATGATTTCCCTCATTTCAAACGTCCCACTGAGAAATTTTGCTTTTATTCAGATCCTTGTCCTGCATTACTACACGCAGCTGAATGAGACCACAGGACATGATAACGGGTGGGAGGATAGAAGGAGTGGAAGATTGGGATATCTCATCACTGCTAAAAATTAGCAAGACACAGAAGTCTGGAGGACTGGGTCCAGAACCAGACTCTGTCCCTTCCTACCTGTGCCTTTTGCTTCTCTGGGCCTCCTTTTCCCTGCTTGTAGAATGATCTCAACATTCCACTCTAGCTCTAAATTTTATAATAGACCACCCAACAGTGCCCTGAAGGCCTGAAGAACCCCAAACATCAGAAAGTGCCATGGTTTGAGGATGGAGCTTTGAGCATGAACCGCCCCTCATCTGTGCCCCCATAGTCCTGCAGGAGGCGACTGTGAGGTTGTCCCTGTCCCTGCCTCCTGAAATGCTTGCGCTCCTAGGGGCAAGGACTGTGTCCCACCCACCTCTGTATCTCCCC
This sequence comes from Spilogale gracilis, assembly GCA_004023965.1. NCBI lineage: Eukaryota > Metazoa > Chordata > Mammalia > Carnivora > Mephitidae > Spilogale > Spilogale gracilis. The sequence continues at coordinate 25,129 of PITA01001751.1, forward strand.
CCAGTACCTACCAACTACCTGGCAATGGTGGGCATTTCATATGTTTATAGGAGGACCTTTAATTGAGAAGAGGCAAGTTTGGAAAGGGATTTCAAAAAAAAGCTGCCAAAAAGGAGAAGCACTTCAAAAGGTTGCTGTGATAGAGACTCAGGCTGAAGGCAGAGTTAGTAAGTGACAGGGCTCCAGTTCAAATACAAGACCGCCTGACTCCTGAGTCTGTGTTGTTACCCCCTACACTATCCTGCCACACGTTTGCTTGGTGATTCAAGATGGTGGTGTCGGCATCACCTGAGATTAAGGGACAGACTGTGACTAGACAGGACAGGACATGAAGCACACTCATCCTAGCTAATCCTTACTCATTCTTCAAAGCCTGGGTCAACTGTCACCTTCTCTATAATTTCCCCCAGTCCTTTGGGCAGAATTAGTTGGGCTTGTTCCTTTACTGCTGTTATTTTTTCTCCCTGGGACACCCATTAATCTCACTGCAGGGTGACTCGATTTGGAGGCTTTTCTTCTCCACCAGACCATGACTGCTTTGATGTCGGGAACTGTGTCTTATTTATCCCTCTGCCCCAAAGCTTGTTACTGAGTAATCAATACATGTTTATAGAGTGATGGAATAAATAAATAAATAAATAATGAATGAATGAATGAATGAATGAATGAGAAAACTATAGTTATTAGGGTCAACATGGGAAATGCACCCAAGAGGAGCCTCCCCTGAACAACTTCTTCTTCTTCTTCTTCTTTTTTTTTTTTTTTTTTAAGATTTTATTTATTGGACAGAGAGAAACATAGCCAGAGAGGGAACACAAGCGGGGGGGGGTGAGAGAGGGAGAAGCAGGCTTCCCGCCGAGTAAGGGGCTCGATGTGGGTCTACATCCCTGGTCTCCGGGATCATGACCTGAGCCGAAGGCAGTTGCTTAACCAACTGAGCCACCCAGGGGTCCCTCCCCTGAACAACTTCTTAAGGCAATCACAGAATCAAACATTAAGGTGATGAAGGTTATTCATGACTTACTCAAGGTCACATAATTAGAAAGCAACACATCTAGGACTTCTGCCCTCTTTCTCTTTTTTTTCTTCCATTCAACACCTCATAAGGGCATCTGGCCCCAAGGTATGGCATTGCACATGAGTGGTTTTCAATAAAAGTCTATCAGAAGGACGTGAATTTTGAAGTAGCTAAGAGTGTGAAAGTCTGACAGATGTGGGTTCTGATGTCACTGGACCGTTGACTCCTGGCGTGGTCTTACCCTCTCCAAAGCTCAGTTTGTGTAAAGTAGAAGAGGCAACACCTCCAGCAATCCCCCTGCAGCCTCTTTCTGTGGGGATCATGGGGATCAAAGTAGAAGAGGCAACACCTCCAGCAATCCCCCTGCAGCCTCTTTCTGTGGGGATCGTTATGATATATCCAAATTAGAGGTAGGATGGGAGCTTCGGAAACACCAAGTCTCTCCCTGACCTGTTTTACTTGCTTTCAGAGCAGTGGGTTCTTTTCCTTCCTTTCCTCTTTTGAAGGACCTGTTTGGTTAGACAACACAGAGCCTTCTGCCCGCATGGCACGCGTTTGCATCCTCCACCATGTCTATGGTGTGTGGTTTCCAGCCTACTGAATAGACAAGCCCATTCATCACACCAATCGGTTTGTGCTGGTTTGTATTTTTGTATCTTTGTGCTGCTGCCATCTGAGGTAAGGCTGGGTCTTTGCTGCTTCCCAATGCACGACTGCAGCTTGCCAGCACCACAGACCTTTCTTGGGCTGCCAAGCATTTGAGCCAATGGAGCCTGCACGGAAAATGGCTTCCGGTGTGAGCTTGCTGTGAGTCACAGACCTCATGGATACGCTGGCTAGGGAGCTGGCAGATGCTGCCAGCAGATGCCCCTCAGAAGCTCTGGTTGTTTGGCAGCCTGGAGAGAAGCCGGCAGTTAAGGCCCGAGAGGCAGCACCTCTGTTTTCTGAAGAGGAAGCTGTAGAGCCATGGGCCCTACCACGTGCATGGTGGCTGCGTCCAGACCTGAATGCCCTTTTCATGACTCACTGGAAGTGAGTTCCAACACTTCACACAGGAAGATGACTCGCTTCTCCAGCAAGATGCGGAAAGCCTTTCTGAGGAAATGATTTGAAATGTTTAAATATTCAGTTTCTTAGTCTGCTTTTCCTCTCTTGAATCCCTCGGTTTGAATAGGAGCATTTATGTGCGAATTGATCCAGTTGTGGCATCCTTTGCACACCCGGAGGAATTTTAATTTGTACTTACACCGGTTGCAATACTTCCTCTGCAACTCCTGCTCCTGTAATGCTCCTGAGGCATTGCTGTGGAGAGGGCAGGTTTGTCAGAGCCGTGGGAAAGAACACAATGAGCCTGTTGCTTTTACAACTGGAAATGAGCAGACATAACAAAACAATAACAGCGCCCTGTTGTCATGGGTCAGGCTGGAGTACAAGGCGTCGTGGGTCCCTAACATGCCTGCCTGAGCAGGGAACAAAAGTGGGAGAAGGCAGGATGGGGCATTGATGTCTTCATCCCTTCCTCGTTAGCTTAGGAGCAGGACAACTTCAAAGACTCAGTGGAGCAACCAAGAGGATGGGTTAGTCTGCTTTCCATTCTCCACAGTAGGTGTGCCTGGAGTGGGAATTCCTGTTTGCCTTCTCCCGAACCAAGCTGGGATCTGTCATCTTTGGGGAAGATCTGTCCATGCACAGCAGGTGTCCCACTGGCAAGAACAGACTCTAGAACCAGCACCCAATGAAAGGAGCTGAGAAAAGCCAGGCATGGTTCCAGGCCATCAACCAATGATCTGGGACAACAGCAGGCTCTAGGCTCAGGGAAGGGACACTTAAAGGCGAGGCTTATGTGACTGGGGAACACAGAATGGTGTCATGGGAAGTGCATGACTTTGAACTTGCAGAGTTATAGATTTGAATCCCAGTTTTGCTACCTATGAGCTGTGTGATCTTGGGTAGGTCTCTTCACTTCTTGGGAGTATCTGTGAAATATTCCTAGGGAAGCAGCATCATAACCAAGATCAGAGTAACAGACTTGGGTTCAAGGCTGCAGCCTGTAACCATCAATTACTTCATTTCTGTACTCTTAAACCTTCCATAAACCTCAGTTTCCCCATCTGTAGATAAGATGTGAGAGTGCTTATCTCATAGATCTGTGAGGATTTGCTGAAGCACTGCAGGTAAAATACTTAGCATTAGGCTTGGAAGACAGACAGTTCTCTATAAATGTCGGCTATTAGTTGGTCCTGATCTGGGTGGCAGTGAAGGTGCAGGAAACAGGGCTATGTGGTGTGTGTTTGGGCAATGATGGACATTTAGGGGATACTCTCGGGTTTCCCACAGTTTTCCAATCAGCTGGATCTTGGTGTCCTGCACGAAGCTAGGAGCTGCTTGGTCCTGGCTAAGTTAGCAGATTCCTGGTCTGGTGACATCTTCTAAGCCCTGCTGGATGGGCTGACAAGGCATCTGAGGTGACTTAGAGGTAAACTTTGCTGTACAGGCTTCTTTCAAGGACTGATCTCTGAACAGAAGGCAGGGCGGAGGCCGACAGAGAGTGTTTCCCCTAACACCTTCTCCTTGAGCTTGATCTCTATAGCTTGCACCACCAATGCTCTCTCTGCATGAGGAATCAGAGGTCCTGAGAGGCTCCCTGTGTTGGAGTCTGTGCTGGTGCAGGGCTCTGGATGGGAGATGAAGCCCCATACTTTCCATGTAGCCACAGTGCTGTGCTACTTTTCCCAACCTAGTAGTCACAAAGGTCTGCTCTGTAAGCTCAGTAATGGGACGAGGAGAGGGGAGGCACAATTCATGCCCCTGTTCCTGCCATTCCATGACTGGTAACAATAATTCTGAGAATGTCATCAGAGTTACAATTTATGGAGCACTCACTGAGGGGTGCTAAGTGCTTTACATAGGCAATCTTATTTTTCCTATAGAAAAACACTATGAAGGAGATTTCTTGCATCCATTTTACAGATGAGGAAAGGAAGATTTAGTGAGGTGCCTGAGTGTACTCACAGTCACAGAAGAGCTGGATTTAAGCCCCTTTAGCTATGCCTTTTCATCCTTGATGCCATGTCACTCCCCTTCCTTCTCTGCTTTATTCAGCAGTTCGCTTAAACCTAATTACTTGCCAGAAACCAAAACAAAAACCATCCAACCAAAGAAACCCAAACTGTGAATTGTACACATAGGATACGAGTATTAAGCTCTGATCCTTCCCTCACTAAGCTACTGATGAGCTTCTCAGTGGTCAGATGTGACTCAAGAAATTGTTCCTGTTCTAGTTTGATTGGAATTTCTACCTTGAGAGTAACATAAAAACTCTGATGACCATGGCAAAAAGCAGTGCCCCCTTTCTAGAGGTTACTATGACTAGGATTCATTCTCTTGCTCATTAGCCCTCACCCCTGTTTTTGAATAGTTAAAACTTAAGTTAGAAAACTTAAGTTTTCTGCCAAATTATCTATTGAGTTATAAGAACACTTTCTCTATTAAGAAAACTAGTCCTGTTTTTTTGTCATGTACATTAGAAATATTTCTCCCCACTTTGTCAATGGTCTCTGGGCTGCATATGTAGCATTTTAAGGGGCCATACACTAGTTTTGTATTATTTTTAGAAAAGCCTTTCATGTAAAGAGAGAAAGTAAATTGTTTATGCATCAAAATATTATATTTTACTTTATTCCCTTCCACTGATTTGTCAGGCTAGTATTTTCTCACTTTAAATTGTTATAATATTTACAGCTTTATAATGTATTTTAATATCTGGCAATGCATGGCTATCTACTTCCATTGCCCCTTTTGGAAAAGCTTTTTGGCTTCTCTTGCATATTTATTTTTTCTTTAAAAAATTCACAAATGATTCACCCTTGTTATAGAAAAATGAGAAGTACAGGTAAGTATAAAAGTAAAAGAAAAGAAAAAAATGAATAATAACAGTACAAATATTACTGATATGAATTTCTTGGAACATCTCATTCTAATCTTTTCCTTGTGAACACAATCCCCCCAACTCACTCTAAAATGAGTCAGATCATGCTATTCAAACAAATATATTACTGAAATCAGTATACCAATTGCTTAATTAATATGCCTATTGCTTAATATACTTTGTTTTATTTAACCATTCCTCTATCATGGAGCATGCAAGTTATTTCTAATTTTTCACTCAAGCTACTGATGCTTATTTTTGTCTTGGTGTGAATGAATCCTTTGCACATTCCCCTAGCAAGCTCATCAACATCTGGTCTAAGATATTCGTTGGCATTCTGGTGTTAAGTTTGGGATGTCCCTATCAGCTAATCAATATCTGCTCAGAGACTCCTTCCCCCTTGTAAGTACCATTCGGAATTGCTGAGTGTAAAGGAGATGCTCATTGTGGAGGAAGCTGGCATTGTGGTTAAGAGCATGGGTTTTGGAATCAGACAGAACTATGTAAATTTGGGGAAGTTGCCTGAACTCTGAGTCTGTTTCCTCATCTGTAGACTGTGAACACCAATAGGCACTAAGAGGGTTATAGAAATGTGATTGTACAATAAAGTCTTAGTGTTAATGCCAGCACATAGTGAGATGTCCAGCAAAAGATATCTACACATTTTACCTTTCCCAACTACTCAGCCATAGCTGCCTTCTCTCATTCTTATGAATTTTGCTGCTTGACAGTCTGGGATGGAGCTGCTGAAGATGAGTTAGATCTTCAGCAACGTTGCTATGCAAAGTGTGGTCCAGAACTAGGAGCATTTGTTATTACCTGAGAATCTCAGAATGTGCAGAATTTCAGGCCCCACTCAAGATCTGTTCAACCAGAATCTGCACTTCTAAGAGAGCTCCAAGTGATTTGTATACACAAAAAATTTTGAGAAGGTATTGGTCTGACTGTTCAGGATGCTAGTGGTGGTTGTGAGGGAGGTGTCGGGGTACAGGAGCCTATGACATCTCTGCTCTGGAATTCTCTAGTCTGGAATTTATATTTTCTTGGTCTCAAACCCATCAATAGCAATGTGCTCTTTGCGAAGTTCCAGTGACCTTTACCACTGGGAGAAGCTCTATCCTCAGACTTAGATATGGGTTTCAACCCCAACTTTGTTATCTGAAAGATTTGGTAGACAGGAGACACTGAGATTCAACTCCCTGAGCTCAGTTTCCTCACCTATGAAAGGTAGACAAGGCACCTTTCCTGTGGTGTAATTAGATAAGCTGTGATAACATATTTAAAAAGCCTGTCACACACCAGGAGATTCAATAAGTGACTCCAAAGACCTCTGAAACTGAGAGTGCATCTCGACTCCATGACCCACTTGGCAAGTCCCTACCTTTCTTGGGACTTAAGTTTCATGATCTGTAAAATGGGCATTTAGGTCAAATAACTTCTGAGGTCTTCCTCTGCACTAAAACTTGGCAACTCTTAGGCATATTTCAGTATGCATATATGAATCCTAATGGTAGCTCATGGTCACAGAAGAGTTGAGAGTCTCACCATCCTAACACATTATCTAAAATGTCTTTCACAGACTTAATAAGAGGGTTAGAGTTTTCTTTTTTTTTTCTTTTTTTAAGGTTTTATTGTTTATTTGCGGGGGAGAGCAACCTCAAGTGTGGAGCGGTGGGAGGCAGCAGGCAGGGGAGAAGCACGCTCTCTGCTAAGCAAGGAGCCTGATGTAGGGCTTAATTCCAGGACCCTGGGATCATGACCTGGGCCAAAGGCAGACACTTAACTGACTGAATCACCCAAGCGACCCTAGATTTTCTATGTTTTAGTGCATGTATTTGATTGGTACAAACAAGAGACTCATTGAAAGTGTTGGCAGTCATTAAATAGCATGAGGCCGTGTACCTAAATAATCATAAGGGCTGGATTTTGAACCTTTGGTATGCTTGGGGCACATATGTGGTACTGGAAGTTTTCTTATGTGAATTAGAAAGCTGTTGAGATCATCCAGACTGAAAATGCTCAGTGGGAGGAGGGAGACAATAACCTGGCTTCCCACAATGGAGACTTACTAATGATAGACAATTAATTAATTTAAAGTGGTTGAAAGTATCCCAAGTAATCCTTTCCCCCAGCCTTTTTGAAGAGAATATAGGATCAAGAAAGTCAGAAATACACTCAAACTAACAGTTTGTGCCCCTGAGAGAGAGAGAGAGAGAGAGAGAGAGAGAGCTAAATAAGCATGATTTAATCACCCATTTGTGCCTTCATTCCTTTGCTGAAACTTATTTGAACCCTATAATAAATAGATAGACAGTGTGCTAGATGTTGGGGGTTGGAAGATCAGACCAAGAATCAATTGGGCAATTCCAATGTACTCTATGGGATGAGACATATACCCAAATAATTCTGACACACGATAAAAACTATCAGCAGAGAGGGAATGATGAAAGGCTTTGGACATGTCTGGGACAGAGAGATTACTTCTGAGTCTTTCTAGCAGATGTAGCATCTAATCTGAGCCTTGAATGATTAGATTTTATTCACTGATTCAACAAATGTTTTCCCAGAACCAGTTAACCACAATGCCTCATAGAAGATGCATTCATAGTTGGTTAGTTATGAAGGAATGGTTTGTCAGTTGTTATCTTCTATGAGTTGCTCTTCTTACTCTTCCTTTTACACCCCTCAGTTTGGGGATGCTAAACTAGTAGATCACTTGGGGAATGATTCAAAGTGGTCACTGCTAAATGTTGGTGTCTCCAAGCCAGACAAACCTTCATTCATTCAACACACATTTATCAGGGAGATACTGTGTGCCTGAAACTATATAGCAATGAGTCCAGGCACCATGTGATGTAACTTAGAGGTCAGTTGGAAAGACAGATAGTGTAAGACAATATCACAGATACATGAAATGTAACTGATGAGTGCCACAAAGGGAAGAAGGCTCTTGTCTCTGAAGGACTTATCTTAAGGAGAGCTGACCAGTCAGGAGCATCAGGGAAGGCCTTCTCAGATGTAATGCTTGATCCTTGACACACTCGAAGTGTGAGTAGGAGTTGACAGGCAAAGAAGAAGGATGAGTGCTCAAGTTAGAGAGAAGACTGTACTCATGGGTGACTTTCCTGAGGAGCTGGGAAGAGGAGAGCTGAAAAGAAGACAATGTGAAGTGATTCTGGAAGCATAGGGAGGAGACTGAGTCAAGACTTTTGTCCTTAGTCTAAAAGTCATCAGAAGCCACTAAGAAGTTCGAGCAAGAAAGAGGTATGGCCATATTTATATCTTGAAAAGATCCTCCAATTTGCTAGCTCTTAGGGTTAAACTCACTTAGTTCTTATACCTTCTGGCTGCAACAATAGGAATAAACATAAGGCAGGACAGAATAGATGGAAGGAAGCCAGTTAGAATGCTAGTGCTGGAGTTCAGAAGAAAGATGTTCTTTTGATCAGGATGGTGGTGGCAATGGAGAGCACTGGGAACTCTCAGAGGTGAATAGGAGCTAAATAAATGCTATGGTCGGTATAACATGAGAGATGAAGGTGTGAAAAGGGCCAAGATATAGTTCAGGTTCCTCTCTGCCATGTGTAATTGGATGAATGGCGTATAATTTGCTGAAATGAATCAACAATTGGCCTCATCTCAGGGTTGCCACATATAGTTGTTTAAGTTGTGCACTGCAAAGTGCATCTGGCTGAATGGGGAAGACAGGAGCTGAAAGTCAATCCATGCTTTGCTTTCCAAGCCATACATCCTGAGTCAGGGCTATCCCTACTCAAGTCTGAGGTGCACTTTCTTATAATTTGCAAAAAAGGAACCATCCAGTTGGCTAGATGAAAAACAATTAGGCCTTTTAACTCAGCACCATAGGAGTCCAGGCAAGCTTGGATGGGGTGCTACAAGTTGAGGCCGGCTGGAGGTGGTAAGAACAAGAGCAGAGTACCCGGATGGTGGAAGCAGGGGCTGGAAAGGTTGATGAAAAAATGGGAGAGTTTATTTATCTTGCAGTGGCGTCTCTGGCCTTTCCTGGACTCCTGACCCTCAGGGAGGGATCCTGCCTGTGGCTCACCCTTCCTGTTATTTCTATGCTTTTGTTGGATGCCTTTGATGGGAGTAGATACGGAAATGCAGACTGTCAGAGAGCAGAAGCAGTTGAAGAATCCCCTAGTTCCACTTTCTTGTTCCATAGGTAAGAGCACAAAGTCCCAGGGGAAAAGGAAGGCTTTGTCCCATGTCCCCATGCTGGGACTAGATCCTCAGTTTACTGACTTCTTGCTGATCGTCCCTCTAATAGGAAATAGATCAAGCTTTTGCAGGCAGTAAAGCACACTTGCAAGAGCATTGTTATTGAGTCGAGTCAGCCTGGATTTTGGTCCCCACTTGCTATTTCTTTGTTGTGTGATCCGGGCAAGTTACTTAATATCTCTGAAATTGTTTTTTCTACCTATAAGAGGGAGATAAAAGCACTCTTTCTGAAGGGGAACGGTGTGAGAATTAATGTGAAGGCTCCAGAACAGTCTCTTCACAAGCCATAATCCAGACCCCATTCACCACTCCATTAGCTTCTCCAGCCACTCTTCCTTCACCTACCTTTTCTCTGTTCTTGAGAGTGGCAGAGATCTATAGACTATGTTTTTCATTGGAAGATCTTTGTGTAGCACGACCTAGATTCAGCACATCACTCTTGAGAAATGACTCTACATTTCCTTCTAAAATTGATTTAGGCGTTCTGATTCCTAAGATTCCTAAGATGCCAATGGCAACTGAACTTCTGCCCCTAAACCAGCCCTCTCTTCCCCCCCCCACCCCCACCCCACCCATGATGACTCTATGGGTTTCAGGAAGCATCATGTGAAAATAACACCTTGAAACCAGAAGCAAAAGGAACTGGAAAAGCTTCTGCAGGAAGCAGAATATAAAGAAGGTGGAGGGTGGGAGCTCAAAAAAATAAGCAATCATAGGGAGGTTTTGTTTTTTCTTTCAAAATGATTTTCGATGGCACATAGTTACTATTATTTGTTCCCTGACTTTGAGAAGCTGACAAGTAGCCGTATTTTGAATATCCATTGTTACTCCTGAGGTTTTATGCAGAATAGAAAGGATTGTTTTGAACAGTTTCTCGTGGACAAGTGGAAGCTGTACTCTTGCTACAAATGATTCATCCAGGAGAAGTGATACATAAACAAGGCTGCCTGCTTGGAAAGCGGATGGGAGGGCAAGTTATTTCAGAAGGGCTTTTCATTCCCGTGCCAGCTAATGAGAAAAACGACCTCGTGAAATAGTGGGGGCGGGGGCTATGGAATGAAGATATCAGGAAGTTTTAAAATCTTGCATCTCATAGTTAATATCAAAGCAGGCATTTCTCAAATCTCAGACAAAGATAAGTTGCTTTCTTGCAGTCATGGTGTATCAAGGGGGCCCGGGCTCTGGGAGCTGATGATGCTGAGCAGGCTAAGGAAAGATAAGAAGCCAGAGCTCAAAATTTTAGGAGGCATCTACACTTAGAGTCCTACGAAGCATGGTCAGTACCTGCATGACCCTGAGTGTGAGTGCCTCCTTAAATTTTGTACCTTGGGTTCTTCCCTTGCCCCATCTAGCCCAGGCCCTGGAACAGAGTTAGAATCAGAGCTCTATGCCTTATTGGTGGCATAACCTCGGAGAAACAATTGGAATTAGGCTTGACTGATTTTCACAGGTAGGAGCTTATTTCTCTATTACAGAAAAATATAGAGCAATACAGAGCAGGGCTAAAATCATGTCTCTGTTCCATAAAGTCACCAGAATCTAAGTTTCTTCTAGCATGCTGTCCTGCCGTTCTGGTGTTTTAGTCCTCATGATCCAAAATGGCGGTCTCCAAGTTTCAAGATGAAGACATCCATGTTCCAGATGGCAGGAGGGAGGAAGATGCATGAACCATGTAAATGACTAATTTTAAAATTTAACAAAATCAGTAGAATTACAGTGACAAAAATGTAAACCAGACTTTAAAAAGAGTAATACAGAAGTAAAATCTTTTATATTTTGGATTGTTAAATGACTTTTAATTGGTATTTCTATCAATGTTACTCAAATTCCCAACAGGAGCATCAGCTTTATTATAGTTAGGCCACGGTCTTGTTCCTTGCAACTGAAAATGTTTCCAGGAGGACACATTCTTATGCATCTTCAGGAAATGTTTCTAAAGCCATAGCCTTGGGGATAGGAACATTATCCAGATTGGGGAGGTAGACATCCTGTGTTTGCCTATCCAGCATTTATTCTCCCTTCTGGTAGTCACACCCTAATTTTGCCTTGAGGAACTACCAGGTCCTATTATTTGTAGACTTTTAGAAACTATTAATTGGGCTTTGGGTGGGGGTAGAAATGTAACTCAAGCCAGAACAACAGCCTCCTTTCTCTCTCTCTCTCTCTCAGGAATTTGTCTCTTGAGTAGAGAGAGAAAAAGCACAGAAATATGATTAGGGGCCATTCTTTCCAAAAGAGGCATGGATTTCAAACAAAGCCCATGAGCTGCCCTAGACTCTGTACCATCTGACGTCTGACTCTTCAGCTATTCCTTTAAAACTTGTTTGTGATGCCCCATATTCTTCCAGTAAACCTCTTTTACTTAAGTTACTTGGAGTCCGTTTCTGCTGCTTGCAACCCCAAACCCTTAATTGACACAAGTAGTTATTCATTGTTCTACCTGAAGATTTGGAGTTGTATAAGTGATAGGACTATTGTTAACAATAGCTCTTTCTTCTCCAGCATCTCCTGATGAAGCCACTAATGCCTCCAACCACAGACTTAACCCTGCCCTGCCTCTGAGCCAACATTGAAGTGGAATATGAAGGTAGGATGAAGATTTAAGTTACCATCTTTACGTTACCATCTATCTGGGTTTTAGTGACTAAAAGGACTGTGAAGACTGAGACTAACAAAGTGATAAGTGATACCAGAGAGGAAGTCCCAGGGGCCAGGCTGAAGAATCACCTAGAAGGCACCAATTGAAGGAAGGAAAAGGCCAGCATCTTATTTAGATTTCATAAAACCAGGAGTGTTGCCTGTCTTATTCCCCACTCTATCTCTGGTACTAAAATTCATGTCTGGCCATGGCCAAGTACTCAGTAAATATATGCTGAAAGAAAGGATGAAAAAGTAGTAGCATTAAGAAGGGCTGAGATTTGTGGTGGCAGAAACCAAGTGAAGTGGTGAGGTGACCTCAACGACGTAGAAAGAGGTCAGTAAGCAAGGAAGTACAGACATGGAGTTGAGGGTACAGAAGGTTCTAAAGATGCCAACCAAGGCAGTCACTACGATGCTTTCTGATTTTCCACCATGTTTTTTTGGGTTTCTCTCTCTGCTAATGTCATCTCTTAACCAGAGTCAGCCTCAGAAAAACCAAGTGCTCCACATTCAGCTTCTTCCCTTCTGCACACCCAGCTCCCTGATGATTTGGCCCAGCCCATCCAAATGATGTTCTGTCATGGTCCCTCCTCTTGAGTGCTAAAGCTTTCCCTTGTCCTAGTCCCTAACCCAGGGCCTGGGGTTCTCATACCCTGCCTGGCTCTTCCAAGTCTTTCTCACTAAGACCAAAGACTTGCTTCACTCTCTTGGCAGGTCCATAAAGCTGTTGCTACCAAGATCAGGATTCCCAAATGATGATATGGTAATAAAAACCATAATGACAATATCTAACATTTATTGGACACATATAACGGTCAACTCCTGGGCAAAGGCTTTTTGCTTTTGTAAAGTTTTCACCATGACCCCATGAATTGAGCATTATTATTTTGGCATGGATGGTTATTAGCCTTCCCAACATTCACTCTCCCATTCACAAAGGTTTTATAAAGACGACACATCACATGCTGCTTTGCAGCTAGGAGTGGCCAATGAAATATACACAGAAGCTTCTAGGTGAGCTTCTGAGAGAGCTCCTTGAAGCAGGTAGGATGCCTTTTATGACAGTGATCTTTTTCCTCTTTTATCTTGGCTGAATTGTGGCCATGGCACCTCGAGGGCACCTCATAACCATGAAGGGACTTTCAGATGAAGGTAGAAGGTGCTTATGTTCCTGATGACCATGGAGCTGCCCCACTTCTTTTATAATAGAGGAAATAAACTTCTAACTTTTTAAAGCCACTGTTAATTGACTATTTCATGCAGCAGAGCCTAATCCTGATTGATTAAATTATTTTGACTAAATATTAAAATATAGTGGGGCAGACAAATTTATAGTGCTCCCCAAATATCTCTATGCCCCTCCACATTTCCCAGTCTCCCTTGCAATTAGGCTGGGACTGTGTCTTGTGTTGCACAATGGGCTCTGAGCAGAAATTACCTACGGCACTTCTGCATGAAGGTACACCACTAAGGTGGTGTGCCTTCTCCAGCTCTCTCTTCCCTGCTGCAGCAACAAGACTGGAAGCACATGATGTGAGAGTAGTGTCACAAGATAGAAGGAAATGGGATCCTTGAGTCCCAGGGTGGAGAAGCGCTCTCAATAACCTGCCTTTGGGTGAGACTTTGGGTGAGTAAGAAATTTACTTCTATTTTGGTAAATTACTGAGGGTTCAGAGTTGATATATGACCATAGCATAGGTTAACTTATTCTGACTAATAATGCCTTATTTTATAAACAAAGAGATTGAGTCTTTCAGCAATTAAGTAACTTGCCCCAGTCAAAGGGGCTACTAGTAACTGAGTCTATATGACCCCCATAGCCAAGCTCTGTGGTTTCCACTTCCCTCCTTAGCATTAGTCTCACTGGCAACCCTGATTCTGTTGGCTTCCCATTATTTGCTTCCATCCAGGTCATTCTTCTTTCCTTCAGCATCCCTCTCTCTGGCCTGCGCAGACTAGAATGCCACATGCCCAAATCTTAACCTATGACACTAAGATCATAAAATTACATCTAATTTGCAATTCTCTCTTGGAATTTATTCAGAATCTTGGCTGGGTGAGTGGGCCAATACTGAAAATGGCTGCCTAGCATCTGGCACCTATTTGGTCTTCGGCTACAACAAAAAATTCAAAGTTGATTTTCATCAATGGGTTTGTAGTATTTTCTGTTTTCTTTCTTGAGCACAGTGAAGAAAAAGAAAGTGATATGTGGCCATAATTCTGTATCTGAATCATTTAGCTTGATAGATTGGAACAACTTGCTCACAAGGAAAGCTCATGTATTCAACAGATGTTATATTTCAGGGGCCCTGATAGATTCTGGGAATGCAAGGAGAATTTTACCGCACATTTTACCTCTTATTTAAAGGAGAGCCCAATCTCAGGACCTGCGTAAGTAAATAAAAGGCAAAAGATCATGATAAGCCAGAGCGAATCAATGTGTATCAGATGCAGTGGTCACACAAATGAAAAAGTTGTCTTTTCCGATTGTCTTCATTCCCATAGGAAGGGGTTTTACTGCCCCAGCTGGAAGAGTATTTCAGAGACTGTTGAATGTTGAGCGTTGTACTCAACATTTTCTATGAATCAGATTTTGTCTCTCATTTACAACTATTACATCTATTCCAGGGATGAGTCAACCGGTTGCTCAGAAAGAAAGTCAAGGTCATACATACAGGATCTTAACCCAGTTCTGGCCAAATCTAGCACGACTTATTTTCCCCAGTGTACCCAGCCAGTCCCTCGGCAGAGGCAGGTCGGTTCATTCCGACAACATAAGTCTCCATCATCTTATCCAGTGAGTTTCCTGAGCCCAGCCCTTCACAGTTCCATCTCAGCGTGGGCTTCTGGGAAATTTGGTTCTTCTTCTCAAGGCCTTCATACCTGCTGAGCCTTCTTCTTCACTCTGAAATAAGAGCTGCCCTGTAAATAGTAACTGGCGTTCACTTCCTGGCCTCCGGCTGGTGGAGCAAGAACATTTCCAGCACATATGCTTTCCTAATCTGTACAAAAATGTGTTTATACTTGGTCCCCTCTGAGGGAGGACGACGCCCCTGCTTTCGTCCCAGCCGCATTTATTGGCTGGGCTTTTTCCAATCTTTACACCCTGAGAAGCAGGGAGCATTGTGTCTGCCCTCTGGCGCCATCTACCGGCCCTGACCCAGCCTCTTGAAGGAGCCCCAGTTAATTGGATGAATCTTGCCTCATCATTAGCTGATTCCTTTTTTTTTTTTTTTTTTTTTTGTCTTCACGGACTAGAGGATGACCAATTAATAAAGAAAATAGATAGCAAATCTATCATACTTTAAAGAGACAAGAGCCTCTTTTCTCTCGCTTTTCTTACCCCACCAGTTGTGACATTCCTTCATCTTCAATTCTTTCTTGCTTTTAAAAATATTTATTTTGTTCTTATATAGAGATCGGGGCATGGGGCATAGAGCCACACACCTGAGCAAACAGAGGGGCTGACTGGTTTGCTGGCATAATGAAAAACATTAGTTTTGAGCTCATTACTGTGATTCCACAATGACACCAAATCCCACTTAAGACCCAGGGAGGAAGTCTTCAAAGGGACACTGTTCCAGGTCTGTGCCTGGCGAGCGGGCTGCCTGAGTCGCTGCAAAGGAATAAACCACGGTTGGAGACCCAGGCCTGTCAGATCAAAACCAGGCCTGGCCTCCAGATCTTGAAACAAGTCGCAACAGTGAATCTTACTCATCCATTTTCAAAATATGGCCTGTTCTCTACAAAATGGAGCAAAGCCTTCCAGATTGGCTCTTGCTGCTCTATTTGATATACTTAAGGAGAATCTTGTCTCTTTCCAGGTTTCTGCCAGTCTGTTTTAAATCCAAATGGCTTGGATGAGGGTGGGTTTTGGTTATTTTTCATTTGAAATAGAATTCAAAACAGCAGGGGCATAAAGCCCAGATACGGATGGGAGAGAAAATTAAAAGGTCCCAGGAAGTCCCCCATTCACCATTCACGTTAAGGAAAAGGAATGAACATTTCTTGTAAACCGACCGTCTGCTGAAGTAACCCTCAGGAACGGTGACACTGCTGAGCTGTTGAAATTTTCAAGATTTCTAAAGATTTGGATTTCTTCAGAGGCAGCTTGATGGAATGATCGAAAGCTTGACTTTGGAGCCAAACCCTGCTCCTAACTAGTACAGTCACGAGCCATTTTCTAGGACCAATCTGAGTCCAGCTTCCTGATTGGGGAGCAAGCCTGTGAGAGCCTGCTGATAGGGCTGTTGTGAGGTTGAGACAAGGTAGCCCAGAAGGCATTTCCCCCGGGGACTGGGCACATCTTAACAGCTTCACAAGTAGCTAATGGCACGATCAGTCTCTTGTAGCCAGGAATCAGACCTTCTGCCCCTAAGCATGAAATGTGTGGCTTTTAGAAAATGTCTGCGTTCTCTTTGCTCACTGTCATCTAACCTCTCAGGTTGTTTAAGACTTCAGGATCAAGGAACTATATTCAGACCTGCTGCATTCAACTGCACACCATCTGGAGCGCCCCGTGGCCTCCTCCTCTTTCCATCCCCTCCTTCTATTCCTCCAGAGGGAACCTGACATTCTAACCACACTGGTGTTCTGGCTCCTTCTAACACTGCTTTTGCCCAAGACAGGAATGCTCTTCCCACCCACTCCCATATGCCTGACTAATTCCTTCAGGTCTTAGTTTAAAGGTCACTTCCTTAGAGAGGCCTTCCCTAATGACCACACTGAGTCAAGCTCCTCCCCGCCCTTCTGCGGAAGGCTCTGGGAGGGCGCCCTTTATAGTATCTCTCTGCAAGAATACTGCTTGCCCATCTTTGCAGCACTTTGCAAAGTGCTGAATTTGGTAAGTAGTTGTGATCATCTTTTTAATAATCTATTAAATGTCTCTTTTTCTTGTAAGTGGGCAGAAACTTCATCCATTTTTGTCCATGAATAGTTGATGCTTGACTGATGGGTCCTGAGTCCTACTTACCTTAGTCCTTGATGTCTCCTCTCCCTGACACACTAGCACCCCATTTTTCTATCAAACTCCCACTCATCTCTTTTAAGATACAATTCTAAGCTTCTCAGCGAAGCCATTGCTCAACTCCTTTAAGTGGGGTATTGCTTCCAATGTACAGTATTTCTCTCTGTTACAGCAATTAGTATATTGGATGCCATCAACTTTTTTTTTTTAAGATTTATTTATTTATTTGGAAGAGAGAGAGAGAACAAATATGAGTAGAGGGAAGGGCGGGGAGGGGGAGAGAGAGAGAGAGAGAGAGAGAGAGAGAGAGAGAGAGAATCCTGAAGCAAATGCTTCACTGAGCGCAGAGCCCAATGCGGGGCTTAATCCTAGGACCCTGAGATCATAACCTGAGCTGAAATCAAGAGCCAGATGCTTAACCGGCTGAGCCACCCAGGCACCCCACCATCAGCTTTTGATAATAGGATTGATGTCTTATGTAACTTCTCACTCCCAGTGCTCAGTGGGTGCCTAGCACAGAGTAGGCATTTGATAAACATTGAATGAGTCAACATGGTAACACGACCTTCTGAGAGAGTAATGATCATTCAATCCCATGTTAGTATCCTAAGGGGGAAAGATTTTGACTATTAGCACCAAGAATTGGTCAGCATATTACCTCCTAGAAATGTCTTACACCACACAGTAAACCCATCAACCTTTCTTGGTATGTCGTACTTGTAACACTGGATTTATCATTCATTTTTTATGATAATAACCAGTTCTAGACATTTTCAGGGATCTTTCTTGAAAAGATATTTGATGTATTAGGAGAAAAAAGAATATTTCATTGTACACTGGATTCTCCTTCTTATCTAACATGACTACAGCCTACCTCATTTTTTTCTGACTTTTACTACTTCAACAGTTGAATTGTGGAAATACTAGTATAGAAACTGATACTGTATAGTTTAGTGAGCAGAATAGTAGAGAAAAATACAGGCTAGAATAGATTGGTGGGCTTCATAACATTTCATAGTCTTGCCTGGAGTACATTTGACTCTATTTCAATTGGCCTGGATGAATACACTTTTTACAATAAACATCACAAAAGCAACTAATATTAGTAACTACTTTTTACAGAGTATTTTTACATGTTACATTGTTAAAGACAATCTTCTTGAACATTTTCTATCTAGGGAAATATATTTTGATGATTTTCTCTTGGAGCCCTTAACTTGTTATAAGAGATTGAAGAATGGATCATGAAGCTTGACCCAGATTTTGAAGGAGACTAGATGCCCCTCTACCCTGGCCTGTAAGATTTGATAATAGTAACAACAATGATCACAAAATAGATAGAGCAGCATTTACTCCTTGTGGGTCCTGACATTGCTTTGATGGGACTCTCTCTCTTCTCCTGCCATGTGGTTTGATGGGACTCCCAAACCCTAGTACTGAAGGTTGACTACACCTAAGCCAATCGGTATGCCACATGCCATCCCTTGTCAGGGTGTTTGGTTCAGGGATGGATATGAGACCCAATCACATCAATGAGATACTGTCCTGGGAGGAGGACAGTAGCTGCTGTTGCCATATTACTTATTCCTATGGACATAGAGTGGAGTCTGCTGGATACTATCACATGGAGCCTGAGCATGAAACTAACACTTCCCATAGCAAGCTGAGTGATGGAGGGAAATCAAAGCCTGATGATTCCTTTTGAACGCTGCATACAGCCAGGTCTAGGATACTTCTACTGATGACTTTTCAATGATTTATTCCAATAAAATTGCTTTTTATGCAAATTGAATTTTCTGTAACTTGCAACCATAGCATTCTGATACGTTTCTGATTTGTCAGCACTAAGTTAAGCCCTTATACCTATATCAGCTTTTTTAATCCTTAATGTTCTAGTTAGCATTAGGGTTCAGGAAGGACTTAGTCACCATACTGTTTCCTGGACATGGCTGGAGAACGGGAGTGTGTTCCTTCTCAGGGGTCCACATGCAG
This sequence comes from Spilogale gracilis, assembly GCA_004023965.1. Lineage (NCBI taxonomy): Eukaryota > Metazoa > Chordata > Mammalia > Carnivora > Mephitidae > Spilogale > Spilogale gracilis. The sequence goes on from PITA01001751.1 coordinate 43,915, forward strand.
TCAGATGCCATCCATTTCTCGCTCTCTCCTCCGAAGCTTGCCTAACCTATTCGTTTTGCTCTCTTCTCCCTTTCCTTCACCCCCTTTCTAAAATGTGAGTTCAAGTCTTTGGGGGAAATACACATTAACCCCTCAACCCAGCAAGCTCTGGGAGTCTGAACTTATCCTGCTGCCCAAGACACGGGGCTGGCCAAGATGAGCGCTGCGTAGCCTTGCCGGCCGCTTTGCTCTGGGAGTCACAGCTCTTCTCTGGGTGCTAGAGATGGCTTCTTCCTTTTGTGGCCCCAAGCCATCCTCAGAGGTTTCTTGGACAGCACCCAGGATGCCCCAGGCTGATAGGCACCCTGCCTAGATAAGGCATGTCACTGCCTGGGCATTTGTGTGCAGCTGGCCCTGTTTGAAATCCTGCCTCTCTCTGACTTCACTTCCTGAATGTGCTGACAGGCCTCTGAGCCAAGTCAAACAGGTTCCCAATGCTGTGCCTGCAGAGAATTCCCCTGTGAGTGCAGCTGGGGAAACAAAACTTGTCTCCAGCCTGTACAGAGGACCTGCCGGCCCTTATATGACCAAGAAGCAGGCCCTGGGAGACCTTGTTGAATCTTAGTGGGAAACGTTTGCATTTCAGGGAGCGTGGTTTGTACATGTGTGTGTCCACGCTGGCTTGGAGCATGCGGTGGGGCAGTCTTGATTACTTCTTCCTAAATGAACAAGTCTACAATGAAAAATGACTAATTCTTGCTTGTCTGCTCCATACAAGGGCTTTACATATATGATCCTCCTGATAGCCTTCTGAGGGAAACATGACTGACCTCAGTTTTACAAAGGAAGGGATTAAGGCTTAGCAATACTAGGGCACTTGCCCCTTGCTCCCCTAGGTACAGCTGCAGAGCCCATATTTAACCTGTAGACACTCGGTTCCAAAATCCATGTGCCTCCTCTAACTTGTAATACCTTGATTCTTCATGGAGTCAGAAGGATAGGGAGGAAGAATGGAAAGAGAGAGGCTTTAGTGTCTTCCCAGACCTGTGAAGTATAAAATGACAATGGGGTCTGTGGCAGGAAAGTTGAGAGGCTCAACTGAGCTATAAATTCATGTGGTTGGAGTACTCACGAATAAGGACATGTGTATGCAGTGCAAGCTCTCTGGGGTAAGAACAACCTGGGCTCAACTTGGGCTTCCACCAACCATTTATTCCATGAACCCAAACAAGATCTGAACCTCCATTTTCACATGTATAAAATACAGCCCTATCATTTACTCATGAGACCCAGTACAGTGCCGGCTACGTAGTGAAAACTTGGTAAATGGTATCTATTATGAATGTTATACAGGTGTTTTTATTTTACTTGTTGAAGATATGGTTGATTTCTCCTGGAGTTTGGAAAGGCTAGGTAATGCTACAGAAACAAGCAGCTCTCAAATCTCTGTGTCCTAAAACAACAAAGGTTTTGTTCTTGCTCATGTTAAATGTCTATTGTAGATATGCTGGGCCTGGGGGGGACTCATCAATATTTAAAGACCCAGGTTAATGGACGCATCATCTCTGTGCTTCCCTAGTGGTCAAAGCTGAAGCATGATGAATCTCTCATTTGCTTTTAGGCTTCCACCTGGATGTGAGAGGTGTCACCTCTGTTCACATTTCTTGGACTGACACAGGTCGCATGGCTTCTTACCCACCTTCAAGGGGGTAGGTGATGGGAAAGTACTACCTTCCCTTGTGCTCAAGAGAAGAGCTGGAAATGTTTGGCATAGAGCATTAATGACCATCCACCAATCCAAAAATCATCCCCTTTCTCACTTCTTTCTTGCCATCAGAGCCCTGAATTTTTACTTATTTTAAAAATAACTTTCTGTGTTCATTTTCCCATGTGCTTAGAAAAAGGTGATCACAATGGGTGAAGCATAACTGTCGGCCACTTATGGAGGTCTCGTTCCCTGTCTGGGTATATGTGTGTGACCAACTCTTAACCAACGGGACCTGAGGAGAAGTTGATGGGATGGAGGTGGGGAGTTTCTAGGAAAGGTTTCTCTTGCTAATAAAAAGAGAGAGATTAAAGTAAATATCCTTGCCTTGCATTTACCTATGGCATCAGGAGTTGCCAAAACTATCTTAAGGACACACAAGGAAGTTCCTTGACATACCAAGAATGGTGGCATGGAAAGATAGAGAGCCCCTAAGCCCACGATGATGTCAATGAACGAGGTCATTGAGCCCTGAACTGGGTTCATGTCTGGACTTCTTTAAACTGGGTCTTCTGTTACTGGCCCCTGTAAGCATCCTAACTGTTAATGTGGCCAATTATATAACAGCCCAGGTTCCTGCCCACCTTTTTCCAAGACTTGTGAAAAGCCAGGGAAAATTCCTCCCACTGAGCATCAACCTAAATGAATCAACACTCTGGAAGAGATTAGCCAGCAACAGAAGCTGATGGACTGACAGTCCTGACGAGATCTGGGAAATACACAAATTCTATTCAGGGAGCCTGTGAATAGTAGTGACCCCAAGAAGGCACTAATGTAATGATCCGGGAATCCAATTCTCTGAAGCAACAAGGAGGCAACCATTAGGCGTTATTTTTCAGTGGATGTACATGGGAGAGGTCTGTATGGCAAGAAAGTGTCAGGGCTTCTGGGCACTAAGTATTCTGGGCCCTCCAGAGAGGAGTTTGCAGCAGGACATGGAGAGCTTACAGCAGTACTTGCTGCGGGGGCCTGGGTGACATACCCCAGGAGGCTATCTGATTACCTTTGCTCAGATGGTGGGCACATCAAAGAACCTTCTGATGACTAACTCAGTTCCTTGGGGTCCTTGATGTGGAAGTAGGGACGTTCCCTGGATAAGGAACCCAGGATCACCAGGGCATCTGGTTCCTGGAATAACATAGGAGAAGAATATGGTTCTCGAAGCCTAACTGTGGCCCCATCAGCTGACAGATGAGGAGAGCCTCAACAAACGCTCTTAAGATGCACTGGGAGGATCAGTTACTGAGTCTGTGAAACCCAGTTAGTACCAATGACATGGCCAGGGTAGTGAGGCCAATGGAAGGAGACTGGAGAGAAGAGTCCTTTGGAAATGACAGGAGTGTGAACTGGTAAGGACAAATTGCGTTTCTCATCAAGCTTCCTTTGCTCACTCCACTCCAGGAAAGCAAGCTTTCTCTCAACCCCTGGGATGCCCAGAACTCTTTCCCAAGGTTTCCCTCATGTGTTGCCTCTAGCTGCTGCCCCTTCTCTTCTGCTCTTCACCTGATGGACGCTAGTCATGGAGGAAGTCTCAGTTTAGGTGTTTTTTTGCAGAAAGGGCTTTTACCCCTGGCCCTGCTTAGATGGTTTTTCTCTTTCATAGTGCCCAGTTCTTCTTCACTGTCTGTGTTAAGATATAGAATCATACATTAATTGGTGTATTTTCTATTTACGGTGTCTCTTACCAGAGTTAAAACTCCATGAGGGAAGGCATCCGTGGATTTCACTCTCCATTGCCTTCTTAGTGCCTGGCACAAAATAGGAATTCAGTGTTGCTTGACGAATCAAATGAGTGTCATATGGATGCGAGGTGTTATGATTCAGTTCCCCAACATAAGTAAAAACACTGGTCTCTTCACTTACATCAAAAGGTTTGTATAGTTTGAGTCAGTTAGTCCCACTGAGTTTAGTCAGTTCTGGGGGATGTCATAAAATCAGGTTTGGGTCCTGCAGTGGTGAGGTCACAAGCCCTTTTTCCTTTTACATCTGCTTATTTGAGCATCCTGACACTGAACAGGTGGACTCTGGACCATTTTATAAGACGACTTTCCTTCAGATGTCAAGTTGACGCAGGAAAACTGAAGTTCAGGACAAGTTGCTGAGGAGAAGTGCGAACTTGCTTATATCCCTCCTTAGGCCCGGTTTGTCAGGAAGTTGTGTAGGACAAAATATGGGGTAATGGGGCTCAGCCTGAGCCATCTTCTCCCCATTTCTCCCCCAAGTCCAGGACAGCTTTAAAGACCACAGGCATTCTAAATTAAACTAAATCCTGTCTTTATTTTATTTTTTTTTTTTTTAAATTATTTTTAAGATTTTTTATTTATTTGACAGAGAGAAACACAGCCAGAGAGGGAGCACAAGCAGGGGAGTGAGAGAGGGAGAAGCAGGCTTCCCGCCGAGCAGGGAGCCTCATGTGGGACTCGATCCCGGGTCTCCGGGATCATGACCTGAGCTGAAGGCAGTCGCTCAACCAACTGAGCCACCCAGGTGCCCCCTAAATCCTGTCTTTAATATAACTCTCCTTACCTGGCGTCTTCCCCATCAGTCCATCACCCGAACTGTTGCCAGCATGAATCTCTCTCAAGTTGAGAGTCTGTTTCCCTGCTCCATCCTTCTACATTTCCCTATCACCTGCAGGGTAACTCCCAAACTCTTAGCATGGAAAGGATACTACTTCACAACCTGACTCCTAAACTTTCCTGCTTCATCTCCTTCCATTTCTCTTCGCATATCTTCATTCCCAGCTTCTCCAAGCAGCTTACGGCTCTCTGAATGCACCTGCTCTCCTATGCCGCTGTGTGCTCGTATACAAGTTCCTCTTCCAGCCTTCCTTCCTGGTAAGTCCCACTGGCTCAGCTCACATGTCGCCTCTCCTGAGAAGTCTCTCCTGATAATGGTTCCTCCTCCCCAGATCTGGCTTCTCTTTGTGCTTTATGTGTATGTTTCTTCCCACCAGACTGTGTGTTCCTTGAGAATAGGGATTGTGTCATTGAATGCTCATCATTGAATCTCCATGCTTAGCATGGCCTCATGTGAGACCCAGCCCCAAGGATCATCTCTGGGATGTCACAAGTCCAAAACCAAATAAATGGGGCCAGGTTCCAGAGTTAGGAAGGAATAATTTCACTTTCTGGGGCTATCCCATATTCTAACCTTTTCCCATCTTCCATGACCTTCCACTTGACCCATATAGAAGACCCATGGAGGCAACAGTAGGGCAGAGTAAAAGGCCTTGTCTTTTTTGGTTAGTTCCACCAATGCACATCTTCTCTAACAATGAAAGGACATGGAGAATAGACACTTTAGCATGAGCCTTATCTCTATCTAGAAAATACTAAGCATTAACTTCTAGACCCCTGAGATATATTAACTTTATAAGCAGAAAGTCCTGTGATTACCAATGAAGTAGTTGTTTTTAATAAAGCCACATCTGGAACTATTTTTTTATGCTTGCCTAATGGCCACACATTATCCTTGCCCAACCCCACCTCTAAGCCTCATGTTTCAGGCAGACCCATTTTATATAAGGAGATGCCCACTTGCATTAGTAGAGGGGCAAAGGGACACTGTATGGCTAGAAGAATGTGCTGACAGCTTAGTTATTTTAAGAAAACTCATTGAAAATTGGGCTTTAGAACACTCACTGAAAATTGGCTGGGCTTGAATTTTCTTGGGGTCTCCAATCCATCTGGACTTGTATACCTGGAAATGGATGAGGTATATTTCATGAGAAGAAATTAAGACCTGAAATTATTTTGGAGGAGGGTTTAAGTTCAATTGCTTTTTCAGTCACCATTTATTTTATAAATATATCCTAGTTCCAGGCACTGTACTAGGAATCTGGAGTCCACAGATGAGTAGGATAGGGCTCTAGCCAAGAGTCACAGAGGTTCATAATGATAATACTTTGATAAGTGCTACATAGAAGTTGTGATAAATTGTTATGAATGGTCAACGGGAATGTTCATTCTACCTGAAGATAGAGTTAGTGAGGAAAGTTTCATGGAGAATATGCCCAGCCTTGAAGAAAGGATAGGATTCACCTGCTGGACCAGAAGGAATAGTATTCCAGGTAAATGGATGAGCATAAACAGAAGCATAGAAAGGTGAGAAGGTATGGGATCCAGATTCACACAAAGGTAAATTTCTCATAACGAGTGTGTAGCCATTAAGTTTAGGAATTATTAACCATTTTTGAGTCATGGAACACTGTGAAAACCAAATAAAAGCTAATGATTTCTTTCCCCAGGGGAGCGTGTATGTGCCCGTGTATGCAGGCACGTACACATGCATAGAATTTTGTAGGCTTTCTCACTGAGTTCATGAACTCTCTGTCCCAATGGACACAAAGGGTTAAGAATCTGTTTGAAATATACACACATAACACAAATTAGAAGAGAATTAATGGTTTTATGTGCCACTAGCTTCATCTTCTCCAACTACTAGTCTTACCCAAATAACTCATTGAATGGCGAAATAAAATCAGCTTGTGTCTACAAAATTAGCTGAGTTTTTGTGTCCAAAGGTCATTAGTTAATTTCCTCTACCACAATGGTTTTTCTACCCCTTTTCTTAGAATGCTTAGAATTTCAGGAACATACATTTAGAATGTTAGTTGAAACAAACAAAAAAAGAAACAAGAGTGGGGATAGGCCAGAGAATCAGGTGGTTTTTTGTTTGTTTGCTTGTTTTTAACACTTGGAGTCTAAAGCTGGGGAGTGTTGTGGCTTTTCTGTGCTGCTCTGTTGTCTGGGCTTAGTCTACCTTTGCAGGTAATTAATTCCCCAGCCTGCTTATTTTTTCTAGTTGGCTCTTGTTTAGCTTCCATAGAGCCCCACCCCAAAGTGCTTTATTGTCCCTCTGCTGACTTTCCTACATATGGTCAAAATCAACTCACCTTCCGGGTTGCTGACATCGGCAAATTCACTGTTTGGCAAACTCTGCTCTGTTCCCAGTAACCCTTTGTTAAAGAAGTGTTATTACAACGGAGTGGATCTGATAGCTAACAAGTCTGTCCAATCTCTTGCACTCCTAGATACACTCCCAAGGAGCAACTCTTTGTGTGTTTGGATTTACAGCCACAGGCAGGATATTAGCACTCTCAGACCTGTCAGGTACTAGAGCACTGCTAATGAGCAAACAGCCCTGCCTCAATTAGTGGTTTGTGAAATATTCCTGGATATCAAATTGCTTTTGCTGCTTGATAATCATACTGGCTCTTGGGATGAAAAGCAACCAAGCAAAAATTGTTCCCCTGTTGCATACTGGCTTGTTGATCTTCCAAGTTATATCTGTAGACAGAATTTAAGTTTGCCATTTCCCCAGAGCTAAGGTTTGATTTACACATGTGATTATTGTGTTGGCGCTCATGGTTTTTTTTTTACGAATCTTTTCCAGGGTATATAGACTACCATCTTTAAGGCTATTGCTGTAATAGTGACTTAAACAAGGTTGATTATTTTAGAAACAAATTAAGAAATAAACTGTAGGAGAACCCCTCATGGTAAACTGCTATTGCAGTAATTTGTCCAAGTATAGGTGTTTATTTCAGGCAGAGAGAGAAAGAGAGAAGAGGGCAGTGGAGGAGAGAGTGTTAATGAGACTGGGAAAACATTTCATCCAGATTGCAAATTGCATTGACTCTTCCTAAATTCTTAGCTTCTGAATTACCCAGTAACTTCAGATGGCAATAATGTTAACCCCAGCAACTGAAAAGAAAAGCTTCAGTGTAGAGCTTGGGAAGAAAAAAGTAGTAAAGGGAAAGGAATTCAAGATGTTATTGGTATTTGAATACATTTATTGTGACAAGAATGCTGTTATAAATATTCATAAGTAAAGACCATCTTTTTTAATCTAGGGATTGTTAAAGATTCCAAATTGGAAGGATACATCTTCTGTAAAAATCTGCCACCGTTCCTGATTTGAGAATAAGCAACTACTCTTAAATGTCTGCTAACATCATAAATGGTCACAGCACATGCCACTTGGCATAATCCAGACTTTAAATTGACTTCCCAGGGGACTGTCAGTCCCTCTCCACCACAACCTCCCTTCCCTCAGCCTTCTGAGGGGCCATACTATCCTTTGTAAGCGACCCTATAGAGACTGTTGGGGGAGGGAAGAGGATAAGTTGACATTAGCATCAGCTACAGTTATTCTCAAGTCCAGTAGAGAATAGTTTTCACTGCTTGAAAGCAAGAAGCTCTGAGAGTGATTTTAGTTGACTCTTCACTCTTTCAACTTCACCTAGATAGGTAATCCATAGATGATGCAGAAAAGAGGTTGTGGAGGGCTACTTTTCCAATATTTTATTGTATTTTCTTAAATATCCTTTCTGGAATTTCAGGAACAAAACATAAAAAAATTATATACTTTATTACAAATGGTAAACTCAGAGTGCTCCAAATCTCTTATTTACAAACAACACTGGGCAGGACACCCAAACAAACAAACATGAAATAACTTACAAAGGCATGAAGCTGTTTATTGACAGTAATCAGCTTTCATCAAATTAAAAAATATATACATGTACATACACAGTTAAGGAAGGCAGGCCAGAAAGAGTTCATCTGCAGGCTCAGCCTCGCTCTCACAAACCTCCCTCCCGCCTCCCCTCCCCCAAGCCCCCCCCCTTTGTGTTCTTAAGGAGTACTACAGAAGCAATCTACAGTCTCTATTGCAGTTTGTAACCCCTCCCCCTCCCCCCTTTAATACTGAATGAGATCGAATGTTAGGTCCATGCAGTTCTTGGTCAATGTTAACGAAAAAGTCTAACGTTCTGTTCGTGCGGGGACAGCCCGTTCGCAAAGCGGGGCAGCCCGCAGGCAGCCGCTCCCTGGCCCCATGCCAAGGGAGGGCGCGCCAAGTCCTTCCCACTCGTGCACACTGGGGGCGCCGTCAGGACGCCGCCCAGTCCAACTTGGATACCCTTGGCTTTAGTCCTTGGACACTTCTTTTCTCTCTCTGTTTCTCTCTCGCAACTTGTCAAGTTCTCAAGTCTGTCTCTCTGTGTAATTTTTTTTTCTCTGTTGCCCCTCAGCCCCCAACAGTCTCTCCTCAAAACGTTTGCAACTGCTGCGTTAGCATGAGTTGGCACCCACTGTTAACGTGGTTCATAACTTTCTGTTTAAGCTGTGCCACCTGTTCCCTGAGCATGTTGGCCGTGGACGCCAGCTCCGAGTTCTGCGCTTTCAAGGTTTTCACTTTTTCCTCCAGCCGGGCGATCCTCTCCAGCTTCCTTTTCCGGCACTTGGAGGCAGCTATGCGATTCCTCATGCGCTTCCTCTCTGCCTTGATCCTCTCCTGCGACTCCATGTCGATGGGGGACAGGGGCGGCGTTTCCCCGGGCATCTCGGGCACTGTCTGCGGCTCCTCCTTCAAGGCCTGCAGCCGCGGGTGCTGCACGGGGAGTTGCTGGGACAGGTGGTGCGGCGGCTGCGGGGGCTGCTGCTGCTGCTGGGGCTGCGCGGGAAAGGCCAGGCCGGCAGCGCCGTAGGAGGGCGCCCCGCCGCCGCTGCTCAGCGCGCCCGGGTTGAAGTTGCTGAGATTGGCGTAGACCGGCGGCTCGCTGTGCAGGCTGGCGCTGAAGCCGCCGCTGCCGCTGCCGCCCGCCGCCGAAGCCACCGCCGGAGCCACCATTCCCGCCCCGCTGACCGGCTGCGCTGCGGACGTGACGCTGGGCAGCGTGTTCTGGCTGTGCAGTTCGGCCAGGGCACGCACGAAACCCTCCGCGAAGCCCTCCTGCTCGTCGGTCACGTTCTTGGGGCACAGGAACTGTGTGGGGGTCGGCGTGGTGGTGATGTGCCCGTTGCTGGACTGGATTATCAGGCGCTCCAGCTCGGGCGAGGCCAGCTTGAGCAGCCCCACGTCGGGCGAGGTGAGGAGGTCCGAGTTCTTGGCCCGGAGGTGCGGCTTCAGGCTGCCCACCGGGTCGGCCAGGTTCAGGGTCATGCTCTGTTTCAGGATCTTGGGGTTACTGTAGCCGTAGGCACCGCTGTCGGACTGGAGGAACGAGGCGTTGAGGGCATCGTCGTAGAAGGTCGTTTCCATCTTTGCAGTCATAGAACAGTCCGTCACTTCACGTGGGGTTAGTTTGGGTTGCGCGCAGAAGTTTCGAGGCCGCAACAGCGCGCTGGCGAGCGGAGGGCACCCGCACCTCCCGGGGCCCTGGGCAAGGAAAGTTTCTCGAGGGGCGCGCGCACCCGCCGGCTGTCCTCCCCCCTGCGCCCTGCTCACCAGCTCGCCCCCCAGGCGCTCAGGGTTCAGGTGCCGCCCGCACTCTTACTTGTCAGCTCGCGCGCGCTGCCGGGCTTTGAAAAGTCGCGGTCACTCACGAAGCGCTCTCGGGCGCAGCGGTTCCTGGGAGCCCGCGGACGAACACGCTTCCCGGCGACAGTGGCCTTCCCGGCGGCAGCAGGCAACGCGGATCTCGCTGTGGCCGGCCGGCGGCGGATCTCCGCCGCCCGGACTCCGACGACTGTCCCCTCCTCCGCTGCGAGGGGGAGGGGGCGCCGGGCAGCCGCGGCTCGCGCTCGCCCAAGTTCAGCAACCGATGCGAGAGAAGCTGAGCGCACGTCCCACCTCGGTCTCCTCTCTCCGCCGCCTTCTCGTCTTCACCGCCGCCGCCGCCGCAGCTTCAGGCGCAGCAAAGCTTTGCAAAAGTTCGCTCCGGGACCCGGGCCACTAGTCCCCTGTTCTCCTGGCCAGGAAAGTTCTTAGCGCTGCAGCCACTCTCCGGACTTCCCCGCACGGACTGTCGCCTCTCTACGCGCTGTCAGCAGCTCCCGGGCAGCGGGGCTCTCCTCCTGGGGGCGGCTGGAGAAGGGGCTCTCCGGACTCTCCCCAAAACACCAGCCCGGGAGTCACAGGCGCTGGCTCTGGGTAGTTGGTGAGAAAAGAGAAAAGAAAATAAGATTTGCAGCTCGGACTCCACTGCCGTCTTCCCTGCCTCTGTCTGCCTGTCTCCCTGAGTCCGCGCACCTCCACTTTCGCCTTGGTGCTTCAGCCACACTCAGTGCAACTCTGAGCCCTTATCCAGCCCGAGCTCAACACTTATCTGCTACCAGTCAACCCCTAAAAATAGCCCATGATGTCACCCCAAGGCCTTCCCATTGGCTCGCGTCGCCCTCAAGGGGGCGGGCCCGCCAGTCGCCATGGAGACCCCACCCTAGAAGATTCTTCTCTGGACCGCGGAGGCTCACGGGATGAGGTAATGCTCCGCTGCCCTCCTACAGTTGGGCCCTTCTTTCTCCTCCTCTCCCCTCCCCCTCCCGCGCGATTCGCGCCCGGCTCTTTCCCCTCCCCTCCCCGGCGCGTCTTTCCCGGCCCGCCCGGTGCATTGTGGGCTGACGTCTTGGGGTTTGAGTGTCTAGTGACGGTGGCTACCGCGAGTCGGGCGGACGCGGGCTTTCGGAACCTCTGACCGAGGCTGGCTCAAGTTCAGGGCGCGGGCGGGAATGCTGGGGATGCAGGCACCGGGAAGGCTCGGAAACCAGGCCAGGTGTCTGGGGCCGAGAACGCGGGGTGTGCGGTATTTCCCCCCTTGGGGTGCTCGATGTCATCCATGGACACTTCGCCGCCCTGCGGGGCGGGAGGCCCATCCATCGGGTCTGTGCCCCCCCTCACTTCCGGGGGGCGGGAGCACAGCCCTTAAGGTGGCCCTGCTAAGTCCCCTGTGCGGGCGAGTGAAAGTGGGCCTAAGTTCAGGGGCGTGGGAGAGTGGGCCTCCCACGTTGAGGACGCTGCAAAGTTTGTCTCCCGGTCAAGTTCAAGAGCGGTGGTCCGCGCTGTTGTTTGGCTGAGCCTAGAAGCCAAGTGATTTGCATTGCTTGAAACTGGGTGCTCGGCTGTCTGTGTTGCACCCCCACTGCACCCTCCAGACCATGGGAAAAAGGTTGTGAGGGTTCACAGTTTTGCCTCGATGGGGAAGTTTTTCTATAGAGGATAGAATTAGCTTCCAGTTGTGAATGAGCGTTTAGGGAATCCGAAACTTGGGGAACCCCGGTGATAGTCTACTACCCGCCCCCGCACAACATGCAACCATAGTTCACACACACGCACGCACGCACACACCCACCATACCACACCTCCAGTCCTGATTTGTTTACAGGAAAACAAGTCCGAGAGCGTCCGATACTCAGAAGTCACGCAGCGAGTCAGGGGTAGCCACCAGGATTTAAAATCTCTCCGCTCCAGGCCGGGTGGTGGGCCCATATCCTGGGTAGCCTCTAGGAAGCGCTAGACACATGTAAGTGGTTCCTTTTCTGCGGTTGTTATTTTATCCACCCCTAACCCGCAGCCCTTAGGGACAAAAGTGTTTGGCGGAAATACCGAAATCGGGAATCTTGGGTTCTCTCGTGGCCAGCGCTGCCACTGTGTGAAGTGATCAAATTGCTGAACCTCTCTGAGTTCTTTAAGGTCTGCAAGTGGGGTCGGTGAGACCCACCTCACTGGGCTGTTAGTGGAACATCGTCGCCTCCAGGGCCAGGAGGTGGTCGCCTAACAGCCTCCTTCCCTGCCCTCCCTCAGAGTTTCCCAGATCCTCAAGGGAATGACAGGACAGAAGTGTGACTTGGCAGGACCAGGTGTACTTACCCCTGTGAGGAGCAGTGAGGGGAGGAAGGTGAGGGAGGAAAGGGTCTGAAGCCAGCACTTCCCGGGACATCCTGCTGAGGACTGGGGTTTGAAGTCGGACCTGCAGCAATTTGTGTTCTTAGATTCTGATTCTGGCTTTTCAGCTTCTGAACTTAGGGGGAATTCTGCCTTGGGTTTATAGCCCAGAGCTTTAAGGTATTTGTGGCTTTGAGAGTTCAGATTCAATGGCCCAACTGCAACTGGTGTCAGAAATCTTGACTTTTTTTCACTCCATGCACTCACCTCTGTTTCCTTCCTGCAGCAGAGGAAAACTGAGTGGCTCCTGTGAGCCAGGAACTGAGCTGTGGTGGAGGGATAGAGTGATGACAAGATCCAGTAACTTTCCTCAAGGAGGGAATATTCTCTCTTCTGTTGCCCTGAATCTTTTTTTTTCTTTTTTTTTTTTTGTAATCAGGGAGCTGACGTTCTTAATTTTTTATGTTAATGGTAATAAAAATAAATTTCATGTATTAAACACCTACCACCAGCCAGACATTCACCTGAGCCATGTAAATATGCTGTTTCTCCCCAGAACCATCTCGAACTGTGTGTTATTAATATTTGGCTCTAATATATGAGAACTAGGCTCAGAGAGGTTAAGAATCTTCCTCAGGTCACACAGACAGCTGGAAATTGACCTCAGTTCTTTGTTACATTCCCTTGTATCTACTCTCCTCTGGAAGACTTTCTTGTAAAGTACTAGATGTCTGTAGGGGAATGGCACTTGGATGGTAGGATAGAACAAATTACCATGCCTGATCCTCGGGAATCTCCTTTCAGAGCTCCAGTATTTAGAAGCTTTAAGACTTAGGAGAGAGAGAGAGAGTGTGTGTTTGTCTGTGTGTGTGTGTTTCGGTGTGTGTGTATGTGTCTGTCTGTCTTTTGCCTACGGGTTCTGTGTGTTTCTCTCTGCCTTATGTGGTTTAGTAGGCTTATTTTCTCCTTATGTTGAAAAATAGCATATTTTATCCAAAAAATGGCAGATCTGTTCATGTTAACATTCCTGTTTGGGAGCCTTCATGGCTTTCCCTTATGACCAGGGAGGAGTTCAGAGACCTTTGCCTGAGAGAATGGAATCCCTTTCCTACTCTCAGTCCTGCTCTCCTGCCTCTTCTCTCACTTCCAGGGTCAGTCAGGAAAGGCTGGGCTATGCTGCTCTAACAAACAAGCCAGACATCTCAGTGGCTTACCCCAGGGAAGTTTACTTCCTGCTCATGCTACATGCCCCCGCTCAGGGTCTGCAGGGGAGTTCTGCTCACCATGGACACTTGAGGACTTGGACTGAAGAAGGCTTTATCTTGACACATGCTTCTCATTACTGTCTTGGCTGAAGGAGAGAAGGCAGCAAACCATTCACTGGCTCTCAAAGCATCCACCTGGAAGTGACACAGTGCGCTTCTGCTCAAGTATCATTGGCCAAAGCAAGTCATGTGGCAATGCCTAATTTTAAGTCTTTGTAATCCTGCCGAGTATCTCAAAGGGAGAGAGCCAGGACTATTTGGAGAACAACACTAATGACTCTAGCAGTCTCCTTTCTATTCACCAAATGTTTGGCTTACGGTCTTCCCACAAGCAGAATTTCCTCATTCTTTCCTCAGGGGGGGACAATCCTAAAGATTCCTCTAGTCATAGTATGTCAAGCTCACTTTCCAGGTTCTGGATGATTCATAGTAGACTCTGTATCAGCTCTAGATGTGACTCTTTTCCTAAATGCAAGACATCTCTCCTGTGCACCCTCAAGATGGACCAGTGGAACAGAGACAGGCTAACTGCCATGGGCACACTGGAAAGTAAAGGAATGGAAAACCACAGTAGATGCCAGTCCACTAAGCAGACATGTTGAGGACACCGTCCCTCCTATCCAACACCCTAATTAGACACCAATTCTGTCCCCGTGGGGTAGCTGCCTTACTCATTGCTTTCCATGACCTCTGGCTTTGCTCTCTGAGAAAGTCTTCCTTTTCTATATTTGAAGAGGGCATAGGGAAATAATGTTTTAAAGTAAGCTTTTAAAAATTGGGGGAGATAGAAAGTGATATTAAGTTTTGAATATGGTCTCCTGTAATCCAGGCTGATGTGCTTTTGGCAGTACAACTTTCACAAAAATGTAGGCTTCTTATCTGTTTGATTCCAGGCGTTCCATGAGCTTATAGCCATAGCTGATTTTTTCCCAGACGTACTTCCATGTTTTGCTGTATTTCTTTGCTTTCTTGCTCTCTTTCCTGCTGGTGTGTCTCTCTCTCTTATTCATTGTCCCTCACTTCTCTCTCTCCTGACTTCCTTTTGTGTGCTTTGGATTTTATGGGCTTTGGTGGAGAGTGATACTTTTCCTCCCTTTTCCAAATCCATTCTGTACAGTTGAAGCATACGCTGGGTAACATCTTAGTTTATCCAGAAGTTATAACAATAGGCTTGAGGCCATACCCTTGACATGACACATACTTCAGGGCTGATTTTAATTGGCCTTTTTTTTTTTTTTTTTTTTTTTTTTTTTGCTGAGAACATGCCATACTTTTATATTTTACTAGTTGAAAGTGAGAAAGAGTAGCCTCTTCTAACCCTACAAATCTCTGAATTTATAGATTGTCCCTACTTTAATTTCTGTTTACAAACTGGGCAAATATTCTCTGAGCTCATCTCTTTTTTGTAAAAAGTTTCCAAATGTATCCAACAGCCACCAACACAGGCTACTAACCTTTTGTTTTACAATCTCTTGCTTTAGTTCCTTAGGTTCATCATACCCTTCTGAATTATCACAGGTGATACAGTCACCAAATAGATCACCATCCTTTTAGCTTCTAGTAAGTATTCTTAGTTATTGCCTTTTAAATGAATGTTTACTTTTATTTGTTGCTGTATATTACGTTACTGCGTATCTAGGGTCTCATTTTTATATCGGTCAGGATAGGCTAGGTTTGCCACTATGTTGAACAATTCTAAAATCTCAGTGGCTTGGAGTGCCTGGGTGGCTCAGTCAGTTAAGCCTCCAATTCCTTATTTGGTTCAAGTCATGATCTCAAGGTTGTGAGATCAAGCCCCTGTGAGATTGAGCCCTGTGTTGAGGCTGGAGTGAAGCCCCAAGTGGAGCCTCCTGTTGAGCCCCATGTTCAATGGGGAGTCTGCTTCTCTCCCTCTGCCCTTCCCCCCAATTGTGTGCTCTCTCTCAAAAAAATAAATAAAATCTTTAAAATCTCAGTGGCTTCACAAAAGATTTTATTTCTTACTGAACATACTACATGTTCAAGGTCAGAGGTCCTCGGTTCAATGTACTCATTCAGAGGCTGAATCTGAAAAAGATTTTCTTCTTGATAAATGCTTCCATAATCACCCCAATCACCTCAACAGGGGAGTGAAAGCATGATGATTTCACATTGACAATGAAAGTCCCTCCCAGAAATGACACACATTACTTGCATGCCCATATTATTGGCCAAAAACAAGTCACATGATGCTGTTTTACTTAAAGGGTGCAAAAAAAAAATTGCAATCCTATGTGTCTTGAAGTTAAGAGCTGGGAATGTATGCCTGCGTGTAGCCTAGATTACACTATGGTAGCAATCCAAAAATTTTACGGGATGACAACCAAAGAATTATTTTTCATACATACTACATGCCCATTATGGGTTGGCTGTGTCTCTGTTTCACACAATATCATCATTTCTCTAGGAACCTTTCTGAAACTTTGCTGATTGTCATGGTGAAGAGAAAAGAGCCCAGTACTTAAAGTTTCTGTTGAGAGCAGTTTGCATTGTCAAGCCTGACATCAGTGGGGCTGGGCACCAAGTATTTGCAAAGAGTAACTCAATCTACCATACCCTGAACTACACAGGGTCTCAGTTACCCTAAACATTTTCAATTCCTCTAATGTTTTTCTGTCTTTCAGTTTCATTTTATCCTTAATCAAAATGCCACCTGGAAAACTCCTGCTTCCCCCTCCAGACCCTACTCCAATAATTGCTCTCTCTGGAGTTTTTTTTACCCCTTCTCCCACCCTACACACAAATAGTTATTACTTTCTTTGGCTCTCATCATACTGGGTACACACCTGACGCAGAGGATGTTTACCATGTATATGTCTTCTTACATCCCTGACTCCAAATCCAGGAACTGTGTCTAACTCATTTAACAAAATATTTTTATTGTTTTTTTCTTCTAATTCATCTTTGTATCTCTAATGTTTAATGCAGTGCCTGGCACATGGGAGGTTAGAAGGTGCTCAATAAATACCTGTTGGTGAATTTTTAAAAAATAGCCTTTTCTATAGTGGAATTAAGGGGGGTATTTTAATAGTCAGTAATAATTTTAGTACTTCAGTTTAATACATAAAAATTGGGATATATCAAACTCCCCTCCTTAAGTACAACCTACTGGGTTTGGGATGACACCCAAATTCTTTACCTTGCTTATAAGATCTCACATTGTCTGGGCTATACTACCTCTCCAGCTATTTTGTAGCCATGCTGGATGAGACTCTATCAGTCAAGATAGCCTAGCATATACTACAGTAAAAAAACAAACAAAAATCTTGGTGACTTAAGACAAAAAAAAATATTTCTTGTTCCTGCTCCATAGCCATCAAGGTTTGGCAGGGACTCTCATCACATTGCCTTCTCTGGGACCCAGCGTAATGTAGTACCTACTTTCAGTAACATTACAGATCTCATGGTAGACAGAAAGCAAACTTTGAAGGGTCTTGGCCAGGCAGTACCAGGTCTTTGCCAGAGAATGTACCAGATTACTTCTCACAATTCATTGGTTAAAACTAGTCTCTTGCCCATTCCCCATCCCCCCTAACTACCCCTTCCCCATAACCCCTAGCCACTAGGAGACCAGAAGTGCAATCCTGTTTGCCTGGAAGGCAGAGAGCTTATTTGGTGACCAGCCCTAATACTGCCACACTGGACTGCTTTAGTTCCTCAAAAAAGATAAACTATTTCTTGACTAAGAACCTTTATGTTAGCCCTCCCACTTCTCTGTTGTTTGGTCAATTTCTATTTCCTTTGGATGTTGGCTTTAATAACACTTGAAGAGGCTTTCTTTCATACTGTACCCTTCCCCCATCTAAATTAGATTCCCCTCTTATACTTTCTCGTAAGTCGTTTTTTCTTTATAGCGGTTGGGAACTCAGGAATGTAACAAATAACACTCCTTTCTTTTCCTCTTGAGCTCAGAGCCAGCTGGAAGTTAGAGACAGGAATCAGATGAATGGAGATCACAGTGTTATTCAGATAGAAGAGAGATCGCAGGGCATGGCAGACAGAAAGGGTTTCCCAATGCTTTACCCAGAATTAAACTTATCTGCTGGTTCCTGGCAGAGGAGGGTGCTTGCAAGCCTCTTCCAAATAGACAGTGAGTGTGTATATCCTGTGAACAAATTCACTCTGAAAAGACAGAGCAATGGCTGGGATGGGCATGCTGCGTCTTTCTTCTGGCTTCGGCAAGCAGATAATCACACCTTTCTCATGGGAAGGAAATAGGGGATTGGAGAAAGTGAACAAGAAATTAGTAAATATCCGCTCATGAAAAGCTGAAGCCAGGGACCTGGACATTTCTTTGTAACAACAGAATTTACCTAAATGTGTGATTCCACATTTCTTTGTGTGTTATTTTAAGATCTCTTTTGCCTACCAAAGGCAGGACAGATTATCTCTTGGTCTTCCTATATCCATAGCATTTGCTTGGTGCTTGGCACATAGAGGGTGCTCATTATATCTTTGTTATATGTCATAGCCCCTGTAGAAGTCCTTCTTTTGGATCAACTCTCCACAATATTCATTTTTTTTCTTTATTACATTATTTTATTTTTTCAGTGCTCCAAGATTCATTGTTTATGCCCCACACCCAGTGCTCCATTCAGTTTGTGCTCTCAGTACCCACCACCAGGCTCACCCATCCCCTACCCCTCTCCCTTCCAAGACCCACAGTTTGTTTCTGAGTCCAAAGTCTCTCATGTTTTATCCCCCTCTCTGATTTACCCCAGTTCACATTTCCTTTCCTTCTCCTACTGTCCTCCAGTGAGTAATGAAACCATATGAGATTTGCCTTTCTCTGTTTGGTTCATTTCAGTCAGCATAATCTCCTCCAATTCAGTCCATGTTGCTACAAAAGTTGGGTATTCATCTTTTCTGATGGAGGCATAATATTACATTGTATATATGGACCATATCTTCTTTATCCATTCATCTGTTGAAGGGCATCTTGGTTCTTTCCACAGTGTGGCTATTGTGGCCATTGCTGCAGTAAACATTGGGGTATATGTGGCCCTTCTTTTCAATACATCTGTATCTTTGGGATAAATACTCAGTGCAATTGCAGGGTCATAGGGTAGCTCTCTTTTTAATTTTTTAAGGAATCTCCACACTGTTTTCCAAAGCAGCTGCACAAACGTGCATTCCCACCAACAGTGTAAGAGGGTTCCCCTTTCTCCGCAGCCTCTCCAGCACTTGTTTCCTGTCCTGTTAATTTTGGCCATTTTGACTGGTGTCAGGTGGTATCTCAATGTGGTTTTGGTTTTAATTTCCCTGATAGCTAATGATGACAAACATTTTTTCATGTGTCTGTTAGCCATTTGTATATCTTCCATGGAGAAGTGCCTCTTCATGTCTCTTGCCCATTTTTTGATGTGTTCATCTTCTTTTTGGTTGTTGAGTTTGAGAAGTTCTTTGTAGATCTTGGATACCAGCCCTTTGTCTGTAGTGTCATTTGCAAATATCCTCTCCCATTCTGTGTGTTGCCTCTTTGTTTTGTTGTCTGTTTCCTTTGCTGTGCAGAAGCTTTTTATTTGATGAAGTCCCAAAAGTTCATTTTCGCTTTTGTTTCCTTTGCCTTTGGAGACATGTCTTTTTTTTTTTTTTTTTTAAGATTTTATTTATTTGACAGAGAGAAACATAGCCAGAGAGGGAACACAAGTAGGGGGAGTGAGAGAGGGAGAAGCAGGTTTCCCGCCAAGCAGGGAGCCCGATGTGAGACTTGATCCCAGGTCTCTGGGATCATGACCTGAGCCGAAGGCAGTTGCCTAACCAACTGAGCCACCCAGCCACCCTGGAGACATGCCTTGAAAGAAGTTGCTGTGGCCGATATCAAAGAGGTTACTGCTTATGTTCTCCTCTAGGATTTTGATAGATTCCTGTCTCATGTTGAGGTCTTTCATCCATTTCAAGTTTATCTTTGTGTGTGGTGTAAGAGAATGGTCAAGTTTCATTCTTCTATACATAGCTGTCCAATTTTCAGCACCATTTATTGAAGAGACAGTCTTCTTTCTACTGGATATTTTTTCCTGCTTTGTCGAAGATGATTTGACCATAGAGTTGCAGGTCCATATCTGGATGCTCTACTCTGTTCCATTGGTCTATGTGTCTGTTTTTGTGCCAGTACCACACTGTCTTGGTGATCACCTCTTTGTAATAAAGCTTGAAATCAGGCAACGTGATGCCCCCAGCTTTGTTTTTCTTTTTCAACATTTCCTTAGCAATTCAGGGTCTTTTATGGTTCCATATAAATTTTAGGATTGCTTGTTCCAGCAGTGTGAAAAACGTTGGTGGAATTTTGATCAGGATGGCATTGAAAGTATCGATTGCTCTGGGCACTATAGACATTTTAACGATGTTTATTTTTCCAATCCATGAGCATGGAATGTTCTTCCATCTTTTTGCGTCTTCTTTAATTTCTTTCATGAGAGTTCTGTAGTTCCTCTAGAACAGATCCTTACCTTCTTTGGTTAGGTTTATTCCTAGGTATCTTGTGGTCTTTGGTGCTAGAGTAAATGGAAATGATTCTCTGGTTTCCCTTTCTATATTTTCATTGTTAGTGAATAAGAACGCAACTGATTTCTGTGCACTGATTTTGTATCCTGCCACATTACTGAATTGTATGAATTCCAGTAGTTTCAGGGTAGAGTTTTTCAGGTTTTCCATATAAAGTATCATATCATCAGTGAAGAGAGTTTGATTTCTTCTTTTCCAATTTGCATACATTTTATTTCTTTTCGTTGTCTGATTGCTGTTGCTAGGACTTTTAACACTATGTTGAACAATAGTGGTGAGAGTGGGCATCCTTGTCTTGTTCCTGATCTCACAGGGAAGGCTGTCAGTATTTCCTCATTGAGAATGATATTCACTGTGGGTTTTTCATAGTAGATTTTATGAGGTTGAGGAATGTTCTCTCTATCCCTATATTCTGGAGTTTTAATCAGGAAAGGATGCTGTATTTTGTCAAATGCTTTTTCTGTATCGATTGAGAGGACCATGTGGTTCTTCTCTCTTCTCTTACTGATTTGTTTATTCACATTGATTGATTTACGAATGTTGAACCACCCTTGCATCTCAGGGGTAAATCCCACCTGGTCGTGGTGGATGATCTTTTTAATGTACTGTTGGATCCTATTAGCTAGGATCTTGTTAAGAATATTGGCATCCATGTTCATCAGGGATATTGGTCTGAAATTCTACTTTTTGATGGGGTCTTTGTCTGGTTTGGGGATTAAAGTAATGCTGGTTTCATAGAAAGAGTCTGGAAGTTTTCCTTCTGTTTCTATTTTTTGAAACAGCTTCAGGAGAATAGGTATTATTTCTTCTTTGAATGTATCGTAGAATTCCCCAGGGAATCCATCAGGTCCTGGGCTCTTGTTTTTGGGGAGGTTTTTGATCACTGCTTCAATCTCGTTACTAGATATTGGTCTGTTCAGGTTGTCAATTTCTTCCTGTTTCAGTCTTGGAAGTTTACAGGTTTCCAGGAATGCATCCATATCCTCTAGGTTGTTTAACTTATCCGCATATAACTGTTAATAGTAATTTCTGATGATTGTTTCTATTTCCTTGGTGTTAGATCATGATCTTTCATTCATAATTTTATTAATTTGGGTCTTCTCCCTTTTCTTTTGGATTAGTTTGGCCAATGGTTTATCGATCTTATTGATTCTTTCAAAGAACCATCTTCTAGTTTTGTTGATGTGTTCTACTTATCTCTAGTTTCTAATTCATTGATCTCTGCTCTAATCTTAATTATTTCCCTCTTGTTTGTGGGGTGGGCTTAGTTTTTTTGTTGATTTTCCAGTTCTTTAAGGTGTAAAGAGAGTTGGTGTATTCAGGCTTTTTCAATTTTTTTGAGAGAGGGTTAGATGGCTATGTATTTCCCCCTTAGGGCCGTCTTTGCCATATCCCATATGTTTTGGATTAATGTATTAATGTATCTTCATTCTCATTGGTTTCCATGAAATGTTTAAGTTCTTCTTTGATTTCCTGGTTGATGCAAAGATTATTATTATTATTATTTAAGATTTTATTTATTTGACAGAGAGAAACACAGCCAGAGAGGGAACACAAGCAGGGGGAGTGAGAGAGGGAGAAGCAGGCTTCCCACTGAGCAGGGAGCCCGATGTGGGACTCGATCCCAGGTCTCTGGGATCATGACCTGTGCTGAAGGCAGTCGCTTAACCAACTGAGCCACCCAGGCGCCCCGATGCAAAGATTCTTGAGCAGGATAGTCTTTAGCTTTAAAGTGTTTGAATTCCTTCTGAATTTTTTGTTGTGGTTAAGTTCCAGTTTCAAGGCATTGGGGTTCAAAAATATGCAGGGAATAATCTCAATCTTTTGGTATTGGTTGAGCCCTGGTTTGTGACCTAGTATGTGGTCCATTTTGGAGAAAGTTCCATGTGCACTCAAGAAGAATGAGTATTCTGTTGTTTTAGGGTGGAACATTCTGAATATATCTATGAGATCCATCTGGTCCAATGTGTCATATAAAACTCCTGTTTCTTTATTTATTTTCTGTTTAGATGATCTGTCCATTGCTGAGAGTGGTGTGTTAAGATCTACACTTAATATATTCATATCAATATGATTCTTTATTTTGCTTAACAGTTGGCTTATGTAATTGGCTGCTCCCATGTTGGGGTTATAAATATTTATATTGTTAAATCTTCTTGGTGTATGGACCCTTTAAGTATGATGTAGTGTCCTTCTGTATCTCTGACTACAGTCTTTAGATGAAAATCTAATTTGTTTGATATGAGAATCACTACCCCTGCTTTCTTTTGAGGTCCATTGGCATGAAAGATGGTTCTCCATCCCCTCATTTTCAGCCTGGATGTATCTTTAGACTCAAAATGTGAATGTCTCTTGTAGACAGCATATGGACGGGTCCTGTTGTTTTATCCAGTCTGCAACCCTGTGCCTTTTTATTGGAGCATTTAGGTCATTCACACTGAGAGTGATTATTGAAAGATACGTTTTTATTGACATCATGTTGCCTGTGAAGTTGTTTCTATAGATTGCCTCTGTTCTATGTCACTCTTGGGCTTATTCTTCTTTTATAGACCCCGCCCCCCCTTAATATTTCTTATAGTGCTGGCTTGGTGGTCACATAATCTTTTAGTCCTTGCCAGTCCTGGAAGCTCTTTATCTCTCCTTTCATTTTGAAAGTCAACCTTGCTGGGTACATTATCCTTGGTTGCATTTTTTTTTTTTCATTTAATTTCCTGAATATGTCTCGCCAGCCCTTTCTGGCTTGCCAGGTTTCTGTGGATAGGTCTGATGTTATTCTGATAGTCCTGCCTCTGTATGTAAGGGATCTCTTCACCCTAGCTGCCCTTAAGAATATTCTTTGAATTTATAATTTGTGAATTTCACAATTATTTGCCAGGAGGTTTTTCTAGCCTCATTGATCTTGGGGGGGGTGTCCTCTCTGCCTCTAGGACATGAACATTTGTTTCATTCCCTAGATAAGGGAAATTTTCATCCAGGAATTGGTCAACTACATCTTCTAGCCTTCTCTCTCTCTCTCAACCCCCTCAGGGATTCCAATAATCCTGATATTGGAATGTTTCATGGCATCATTTTTTTTCCCTAATTCTATTTTCATGGGATTTTATCTGTTTTTTCAAAGACTTCTCCTGCTTCTCCTTCTCAATCTGTCTTCTAGATTACTAATGCAATCTGCTTCACTTACCCTAGCTGTTAAGAGTATTTAGATAGATTGGATCTCACTGAGAGCATTTTTAACCTCTGCCAGGTTGGCTTTCACTTCCACCCTCAGAGCTTCTATCTTGCCACTAATGGTCTTTTCCAACTTAGCCCTTTCTTGGATGATTGCTACCCTGAATTCCATTTCTGCCATACTGTTTATGTCCATATCTGATAGTTCTGTGACAGGGGTTGCAGCCTCTGAGTTTTTCTTCTGTTGGGTGTTCCTTCTCTGAGTTATATTGGTGAGGGGTGGATGAGGTGATGTAAAGTTGAGTGTATCAGAAGTCACCACTGAAAAGGAAGAAGAAAGAAAAAAGAGAGAGAAAAAGAGAAGAAAGGCAAGAAAAAACCCAGCCAAAATGGGCCCCAATGGTAGGATATATATGGCACAAAGATAAAAAAGAATAAACAAAAGGATCTGTCAAAAGTAAAAAAAGGGGGGAAAAAGAAGAAAGCAAAACCCAGTCCAAATGACCCCTAAGAATAATATTTATATAGTACAAAGGCAAAAACAAATAAACAGAATCACTGACAGAAGAATAAGATGGGAAGGTGAGTACAAGCCCTTGTTGTGGGTGAGGAAAGTATTTTTGTTCCTTCTGGGTGTATCTTGTTATTGTTAGAAGACTCAACTTTCTAGTGATATTGGCAAATTAAAACTGGTTTATATATAGGGGTAGTATTGAATAGGAATGAAGGATTACCTTGAAGCTTAAATCTATATGTATATAAAAAAAAAAAGAAAGAAAGAAAGTAACAAACACAGGTATATATATGCAAAAAAGTTCAAGTTAAAAAGTTATTATGGAATGTTGTATTAAATATCAAGTTGTAATAAGTGGGTTAAAAAAATAAAAGAGCAAGAATCATGAGAATGAATTTAAAATTTAAAAAAGACTTAAAAAAATAAAATGAAAAGCTGTATCTATAAAATATACAGGTTTTGGGGTAGTAGCGGGAGCTTAACATTTGTTTTTTACCTTGATGTTGCAGTTTTACACTTTTATGGAGACTCTGGTGGTTGTCCTCTTGTTCTTCTGGCTTGCCTTCTGGGGGAGGGGCCTGCGTTGTTTTTCAGTCAATGTTGCTGGGCTGAGTCTCCCTGCCCCCATCAAGGGGCTGGGCTCTATGGAAACCGGTTTGTCAGGCTTTTGTTCTCTGGAGGTTTTTGTTGTTTTGCGGCTTTTTGCAGCTTTTTGGAGAGTCAGAGCAAAGTAAACTGTTGGCACCCAGACCTGGTCTCAGAGAGAAGCCTCAGTCAGTTCCTCTCTGGATGATGCGGGGCACCATCCCTTTGCACTCTCCCCTGCATCCCGCCACCTCTCACAGGTAGCACGCACCCCCAGTCTCCAGCCAGAATGGCGCCCGCGGTCCCCACTTGTCCCTTCACTTCCATGCCAAAGAAACCTCTTTGTGTGGTTTGTGCGATCCTGTCGCTGTCAGGACCACTTTCTGGGGCCCACACCTACACTGGGTGTACTAGGACCTCGTGGTCCCTCAGGTCACGTGGAAGGCTGCGGGAGGAGTGACCTCCAGCACAGGTTGTGTGCACCTAGCCCAAGCAGTGGTCCAAGTGCGGTCTCAGGGACTCCCCCCACTGCCATGTTTACTCAGGCGCTGGGGAGCATGTTCTACTGCCGGCCCTAGACTGCAGTTTTATGTTCCTGCTAGTGTCCGTGAGACTCCCCCAGTTGTCTTTTAAGACCCTTTGTTTTTGAGTGCTTTTAACCAGACTGCAAGTTGATGCTGGACCCCAAGCACAGGGCACTTTCATATTGGGGTATTACTTTCCAGTGGGTCACTTCTGGTGGTTCCCTCGCCCTTCTGTTTCTCCTCGGAAATCAGTCTGAGTGCTCCCGCTGCGCTTTACCTCTCTGCTGAGGCTCTATTGCCGCTGTAGAGATCCAGAAGTGTGTAGTCTTACATCTCAGGCTGATTTCATGGGTGTTTAGAGTGTTGTGGTAGATATTTAACGCATTTCAGGGGACCGTTTGAAATAAGGTACCCTACTTCTCTGCCATCTTGTCTTCTTCCCCCAACAAAATTCATTCTTATGCTTGAGATTAATTTCTGATTTTGGAATGTTTTGCTCTTCCTCCTTCTTTTTCTTTTTCCAGATTGTCAGCTTGGATATATGCATTCACATCACAATTGGAGTAAGGAGGCAGAAATGAAGAGCAAGTAAGTAACTGAGTCATTGGAGAGTATGCAGAGACTAGGTTTTTATCAAGGAGGAATGTGTAATGGTTGTGCACACTGTCATCCTTCTGGTGATTTATTCTCAGCATTCAAAACTTCCACAAAACTTCCACAAAACTTTCAGGATCATAAAGTGGAAGTCATCTTCAAGTCCTGCCCCTTTCCAAGTGCAGGAATCCCTTTCCCAGCATCTTCACTTCATGTACTTCTGGTGATACCCGGGTTGGGCAGTGGTAATTCTGCTGAATGCTGCTGGTTGGCTCTCATTGGGAACATTATGGCATGAAACTGTGGAAGGAAGTTTTGGCCAATTAGATCTCAGAGAGGGTCAGTCAAATAGTGAGAAGTCCAAAACTATGTCCCATGGAGAAGAGTTGAAGGAACAGGGCGTATTTATTAACCCTGGGGGGAGGTGGATAAGTGACTTTGAGAGCATATATAGAAGTCTTCAAGTAGTTGTGCAAATGTCTCATAGGGAGGTTGACTTAGTCTGTAGGTTTGTAGGTCAGAATGAAGGCAATGTTTAGAGGTTAGAGAGGAAAACTGCAATATTTAAGGAAGAAATTTCTGAAGTCACAGTTACTTATCAATGGGATAGTTGCCTTAAAAGTGGAATTGAAGGCCATCCATTCAATCCATATTTGTTGTCTACTCTGAGCCAGACACTGTGCAGGCTTAGTTGATGATAATTCCCACTGAGCTCATAGTAGCTTGTAGTAATCATCACTTTATTTTCAAAGTTCGAAAAAGTCATCTTTAAATATTCTTTTTTAGAATTTGGCCAGGGGTTGGTCACCAACATTAGTGATTTATCACTTCTGGAATTGACCCTTTATTTCTCTCAAAATTTGAAAGCCTGAGATGATATTTTCTTAGGTCCAGTGTTAGTTAGATGGATAGTCTTCTGGACAGCAAGAATTTTCAGTATTCATAAACCAAAGTTACCTGTACTTGGGATCACTTAAGATACTCTCTGTACTCTGATGTATGACACCTACTTGTGGCAGAAAAACTACAAAGTGTCCACCAAACTCCTTTTCCTCTTGTGCGCACAGCTGAACTACATTTCCTGGCCTCCTTTGTAATTAGGTGCCGTCATGTGGCTAAGTTTTAGTCAATGCAGAGGAGGTGAAGGTAATGTGTGCTAGATACAGGCCTGGCTCCTAAAACCATCTCTCCCCATCTCCTGGTTACAAGTGTAAAGGACATAGAGAAGGACAGAGCCACAGACAGAAGGAGGCTGGTCTCTGAATGACCACGTGGAAGATTGTCCACTGACCAGGAGTATTGGTATTAGACTTGGCTTGAATGGGAAATCAACTGCATTGTGTTGAACCACTTAGATTTGAGAGTATATATGTTAAATTTTCTAGCATCTTCTTCCAACTGGTGCTGCAGGTTCCACTTAGTGAGAGAATAAATGAGGAACTGAAGTTAGGGGCTTTGTTCTGCCCTTCCCTGTTTGAAGAGAATTAGTGAGGGAGGCAGAAGTAAAGGATATAGCACTTAAATTACATACCGATGCTTCCTGTTGGTAATATTTTCTTCCCATATAATTTATGAACTTCATGAGACATGTGACTGTGTCCTGCATTTTCTTCTATACTTAAATTTTTTGCTGGGTATTTATTGAGAAATGCCAGGTAGCTTGGGGATTTCAGAAAAAATATAAGTAGCACATTTTGTTAACTGTGTTGTTTATTTACTCAATAATTTTTGAGCATTTACCATGGGCCAGTCACTGGTAAACATTAGTGAACAAAAACTACAGTACCTGCCCCCAAGTTGGGGCATAGCAAGGAAAATAGGCAATACGGGGGCAAGGCTAGTCAAGTATGATGATGCTATCAGAAAGGGGCCAGGATGTTCTGGGCTCACATAGAAGAGACATCTGACAAAAGTAGTGGCCAGAGAATTGTTCTCTAAGTAGGTGATGAATAAATTGAAACCTGAAGACTGAGGAGGAGTAGCTAGGAGAAAAGGAGTCAGTGGAGAGAGAAAGAGCATTGTAGGATGAGGGACTACATAAACAAACACTATGGGACATGTTTGGAGGGACCAAAAGGTAAACTGGAAAGGAAGAATGGAGAGGATGAGCATGAGAGAAGGAATTTGTAAGAAATGTATGCATACACTTAATAAATGAATGCAGAGGGCCTTGTACCCTATGTGTATACATTTACCTAGGAGGAAATATGGCTGATTACCCATCAAGATATCAACAGTTGTGATATTTGGGTAATTTCCATCTTCCTCCTTATGTTTCTCTTTTTGTTTTAAGACTTTCTATAATAAACACGTATTACATGTGTAATAAAAAAAATAAAAAAGTAAGTGTTCTTTCTCATTAGTTGTAACTGCACCTGCTGTCCCTCACTGTATCCTCACAGTAGTTCTCTGAGCAGACAGGTCAGAGCTGATACCCAGAGAAGCTGGAATTAGCTCTACTTTCTCCCTTTTGCACCTGCCTTCCCTGCAGTTTTCTAGGTAGTGAAGATGGCTTTTCTTGGAACTACTGACATGAGTACCGCGTTGCGTGTTTGTGTGTAGGTAGTTTGCAACTTGGTGAAAATGGGTCAACGTTCTCATGATCTTGACCTACCTAAGAACCTTCCCACGTACAGAGGATGTCCCCAACCTACTGGACTATACCATTAGACTTGTTTTTTTTCTGTGATACCATCAGGTTCTTTGCCTAGTGATTTGTCAGTGTGGGAGAAAGCTACTGATAATCCATTTTTAAAAATGAAGTTAGGGAAGAGATTGTTTCCCACTATTCTGTCAACCCACGTCTTAATGGATGAGCATGTTAACACTTGGCCAGACCAGTAGAGGGTGAATATTTACAGTGAACATCCAAACACGTGGAAGTCTTAAAATACTTTATTAACATTCTCTAAATTATATTGTGGTAATAAACCACCTCCAGAATCTCAGAGTCTTCAAACAAATGAGTCTTTTTCATGTGCATGTTACATTTCCATTATTATTTTTTTCTTTTTTAAATTATGTTGGTCACGATACAGTACAGCATTAGTTTTTGATGTAGTGTTCTATGATTCATTGTTGCATACAACACCCACTGCTCATGCAGTCCGTGCCTCTCTAATACCCCTCCCCTCTAAAATGCTCTGTTTCTCGGAATCTACAGTCTCTCATGGTTTGTCTGTCCCTCCAGTTTCTCTCCCTTCATTTTTCCCTTCCTTCTCCTAATGTCCTCCATGTTACTCCTTATGTTCTACAAATATGAAACCATATGATAATTGTCTTTCTCTGCTTGACTTATTTCACTCAGCATAATCTCCTCCAGTCCCATCCATGTTGACACAAACGTTGGGTATTCATCCTTTCTGATGGCTGAATAATATTCCATTTCTGTCATGATTTAGGCCTTAGCTCTTTCTCTGAAACTAAGGCTGAAGTGGCAGCCCCTTGTCTGAAATATTGCTGCTCTCAGGGCGCCTGGGTGGCTCAGTCATTAATCATCTGCCTTTGGCTCAGGTCATGATCCCAGAGTCCCTGGATCGAGCCCCACATCGGGCTCCCTGCTCGACGGGAAGCCTGCTTCTCCCTCTCTCACTCCCCCTGCTTGTGTTCCCTCTTTAGCTGTGTTTCTCTCTGTCAAATAAATGAATAAAATCTTGAAATATTGCTGCTGTGTGTCATGGAGGGAGAGAGAAGTAATGCCACTAGATCGCTCTTAAAGTTTTGCTCCCCTGTCACTTCCACTCACATTTGATTGGCTATAGTGAGTCTCATGACTTGACAGGGAAGAACAGCAAATATTTTGATGAACATCTCAGCTCTCTGTCAGTTTTTTTTCTACAAAAATGGAAATAGGTAAAATATGGTATATTTAAACCATGAAATATCATGTAGCTCATTAGAAAGTGGGAGAAATGCCCTTAAAAAGATGAGTTGACCTGGGTACCTGGGTGGTTCAGTTGCTTAAGTGTCTGCCTTAGGTTCAGGTCAGGTTCTCCGTGCTGAGCAGAGTCTGCTTCTCTCTCTCCCTCTGTGCTCTCTCTCTGCCTCACTCTTGCTCTCTTTCTCTATCAAATAAATAAGTAAAATCTTAAAAAATAAAAAAGGGTGAGTTGACCTAAAGAAAAAGCCATGATACGATGTTACATGAAGAAAGCAAGTTGCAGAGTAATGTGTATAGCATGGTCTCATTTTTGCATAAATTAAAAAACCCTATACCTGAGATATTTGTTTGCATGAGAATAAAAGAAGAATAGCTAACGCTTAACGAGTGGCTACATCATAGGCCCATCACTGTGTTAAGTGGTTTTTACACGCATTTGCTCATTTAATCCTGGAAGAATCCAGAGAAAGGAGTAAAGAGTTACCTATCAAATGGTGATTGTCAGCTACTTTCACTGGGGCTGGGAGAAAGAGATCACACTTACTTTTAAAAGCGTCTGATTTCCATACATTTTTTCTGGTCACAGTAGGTGGGTTAATCTGCTTGTCAGGAAACAAACGGCCACAAAATCAGAGTGCTATCTAAGGTTAAGTGTTGTTTTTCCTGCTTATGTGGCTGCAGGTTATTTGAGATGACTTATACTTCCTAAGGTTCCAGTGGGTAGTCTCTCCCCACCACACAGGGCTCCCTGGCAGTTTTTGGAGTACTGATGCTGGCCTTTCCTGGGACAGCTGACTCAAGTGCCATATCATGTGCATTCATGTGTTCCCTGAAGAATTAGGGTTGAGGACCCAATTCAGGGCTGCTTGATGTGTCTCATTCTGGAATGCATCCTAGACAGGCAGGACCTACTAGTCATGGAAGAGGTTGGGGCAAATGGAAACATGGGAAGCTTTTTAAGACTGGAGCTTAGAACCAGTATACTCTCCTTTTTGCCCACTTTCTATTAGCTGAAGCATGCCACATGGCTAAGTCCAGTATTAGTGAAGCTGGGAGGTCATGGAGGATCTGGAAGGAGATAGTGAATGTGTGCTGTATACTACTACAATCCACATTCATTGCCTTGTTAGTTACAAAAATAACAATAAAGTGAGGAAAAGAGAATACTGAGCCAGTATAGTTTAAATTGTGTTCAATATATTACAAAGTTGCATTAAGTATTTCTTAAAAATAAAAACTCCATATTTACAATTATAATGAGCTTAGATAATCACATGGACATTTAATTAACTAGGTACTCATTGCCTAGAAGGGCAGGTAGGCGTTTACACCAGCTTGGCTTATACGGCCTGTGGTGTGATATTCTCAGCATAATTCAGAGACTGTAATGGTCCTCTGTATACATCTCTTCTAATTGTGTGGCCATCTGCAGCGCAAGGAGCTTAAATCATGAAATCACAGATTCTTAGCACAGGAAGGGCTCTGGTGCCCATCATAGGCAGGTGCCTTCTGACTTACATGGACAGCTGCTTTTGCCAATTATAGTTATTCTTGATTGGGTGTGTCTCACATTGCGGGAAAGTGGTTATGGAAATCAAAATTCCTTCATTTAGCCAGTGGGACAGTGAACCTCCCAGCTGTCACTTACCTGAGTGACACATAAAATTAGTGGCTAAGATAGGATTGAAACCCAGGTGTCTAGAGTGGGGCCAGGGCCTTTTATTTTTCTCTCTGCATAACACAAACATCAAGTGTATGGATCATTTGGGAATATTCACTAGGTCCTGAAACTTCCTACTCTCTTTAAAGTATATGTTGTCTTCTTTCTCTGCTGCTTCTGTCTTGTGAGAATCCAAGCACTTCTTAGACCAATTACCTGAGTCCTGCAAAGAAAATACCAATTGGCACAGACACTGAAATAAAGAGTGCCATGTGAAATTCCTGAAGATGCTGGCCAGGGAATCACGCCTATTTTAATTTCCTTTCTAGTCAAGCTAATTTAGACAGTATCTGCTGATCTAGGTCATGAGAATCAAATGCATAGAGAAGGTGTTTTATTAAGGGCTTTGTAAAGACTAAGAGTTGTATTCCTCAAGTTTTAGTGATTTACCCACCACTTTTTCGATTTTTCTATGTCCACTTGCAGATCTAAAATTAATTTTCTTGATATTTTTTCTTTAAAGAGATTTACTTTCTTAAAACCTAAAGATATTTTTATAGAAGAAGATGTCTTACAATTTTAAGCTGATAACAAATATTACTTGCCAGAAACATTTAGACCACTGTAAAAATAAATAGATGGTCATTAAAATAGATTTGTCCTTGTACCACTGAAAGTATTCTCTTATTCTACAGAAGATAGGTATTCTCCACTGATACAGTGGAAAAGTATGGGCTTTGGAATCAGGAAAATTTGGGTTCAAATCTCAATGCATTCCCTTCCTAGTAGTATGATCTTGGGCAATTTCCATCAGTTTCTTCTCCATAAAGTGAAATGACAACAGCTATCTCATAACGTGTGTGTGTGTGTGTGTGTGTGTGTGTGTGTGTGTGTGTGTGTATGTGTTCATGTTCAAAAAGCATGAGTCATTCCTGGCTCATAGTATGAGTTCAAAAAATTTAGTAACCTTCTTTTCCTCATTTCCCCCCTAAAATAGCATTCATAGACCCTATTTTTGGATAAAGGAATGCTCTGTGGGCAGAATTAATTGTTTTCTGAATAACCTACTGATCAGTTGCTTAGCATATCACTAGAGAATGTGCTTAATGTAGTGGGTACAGTGAAAACTGGGTAAATGGACTTGAAGACTTGGATTCAAATACTGCTTCATCACCTTTGGATGAGTTGCTAAACATCTCTGAGCCTCAGTTCCCTCGTCTAAAAATGAGGGTGATAATTGCCACTTCCCCCTATTTCACGGAACTTGGGTAAGGAATGGCATAGTAACAGGTGGAAAAGCCTTTGATGCACTGCTACAGGCATTTCTGCTGCAATGTGACGTGGAAGTCCCTGCAAAGCTTGGTGTTCTGCAGAGTTGTCCATTAAAAAATAACAGGGCTTTTTGCAACAATAAGATAGAGGCAGACTACTGAAAACCTGTGCAATATCATAACCACAATGCTAAGATAAAACTCAGAGTATCCTAATAGAAATAATAGAGCTAAAAGGACCTGTTAAATTTTTTTAAAATATCTTATTGTTTGACAGAGAGAAACATAGCTAGAGAGGGAACACAAGCAGGGGGAGTGAGAGAGGGAGAAGCAGGCTTCCCACCAAGCAGGGAGCCCAATGTGGGGCTCGATCCCGGGTCTCCGGGATCATGACCTGAGCCAAAGGCAGACCCTTAACGACTAAGCCACCCAGGAGCCCAAGACCTCTTAAATTTTGATAAAATAAATACACACACACACACAGACACACACACACACGCACGCAAATATAGGACTCTACCTCAAAACTGGCGAAGCTTGCTTGATAGAGGCATAAGGGAGAAAGGAGGCTGTTGAGTTATGGGGGTGAGGGCAGGTGTTTGAAGATGGGGGCACGCCGTGGAGTAAACTCTTTTAAGAAAAGCGATGTAGGCAGATAGCCCAGCAGGAGGATGGAGGGTGGAAGGGCACGATGCCCAGTCCCCCCAGTTATATAGGCCTCCGAGGCAATTGCATTTCCCTGCATAGGATAGTTTCTGCTCTGCTGCTATTTCTCAGTGGAACAAAATTTTAACATCCTGGGAAAAAGCAGTGTGAAAGAAAGCAGCTTTCATTTCTCTAGTGATCAGTCTCATCCTGTCTTCAAGTCACACATGTCACAGCATCGTGTCGTAGAGCAGGGCAGCCACATATGCTGATGTAGAGAGTGAGGGGTACACTTCTTGACTAATAGCCTGCCCCAGTCCTGGGCTTCATGAGCTGAGCAAGCAGAGACTCTCAGAGGCCAAATACATTCAGTGACTTCCCCTCCTTCCCCATCTGACTGGTCCACACCCCCTTCCTCTCCTTGGTTCCAGGGTTCCTCTTTCTCACTAGCCTGTGTCTCCTGGAGAGAGGGCTCTGTCATAGCCATTGATGTACTCTGAGGGCTTCCACAGCGGCCCAGGAGCAGAATGGTTGCATTAGAGTTGAACCCCCTTTCCTGGGAAGGGAAGGGCCTTGGGCTGTCCTGAGAGCACTGGAACTGATGGACCACCTTGAGATGAGGTTGTAGGCACTCTTCCAGGACAAAGACCCTGTCTCATTCAGCTCTATCTCCAGCATCTCTGTTGCTCCCAAGTGAAGCAGGCACTCCTCAGTGGGTCCCAGCCCTACTTTACCTTTGTGAGAGCATGAAGGGGCTAGTGGCATATCTTCCTCCTCAGTCCTCCTTCTTCCCTCCCTTCCTTCATTTCATTCTTTTGCCAAATACAGACTGAGGACCTACCCCATATCACACATTATACATGGTCCTGGGAATGAAGTAGTGGGCAGAAAAAGACAATGGAATCTGCCCTCATGGTGCTTCTATATCACCTAGAGGTCAAACACTTAACCTCTGGAGCTGGGTCATCTGGCTCTGATACCTGGATCTGTCCTTGACACACTAAATGTGGTTGGCCAAATTCCTCTCTCTGAAGCTGTCTCTTCATCTATAGAATAAGGATCACAACAGAACCTATTTCAGAGGGTTGTTATGGATATTAAATGAATCAATAAATACCTAACCCAGTAAGTATCCAGTAAATGTCAACTGTAATCACTAGTACCATAGTGGCTATATATAGATAATAAATAAATTAATATGAAATCACAATAAGCAGCCAGTGTTAGGAGTGAAAAAAATTGCCTGTGATCTGAAACTCTGTTTTCCCTGCGGTGTAGCTAGCAGGATACTGAATATCACCTGACGGGGGAATCATTTGGGAGACAGTTGAGTTACTCACCGAAAAGATCTCTATACACTTTATTTCCTCTATTTAGGGAAATAAAATGGAAGATCTTCTTAAAAGGAATGATCTGAAAGGACCTCTCTAAAGAGCAGGTACAACACAAAGGATATAAACGCTGACCCTGGCAGAGGAGAGTGGTTTGGGAAGGGCATTCTGGGAAAAGGAAAAGGCAGGGAAGAGCCATCATCAGTGATCAGCAGTTGACTTTTTCTACAGGCTCTGCACTAGGTCAATTCTGTTAAAAGATCTTCTGTTCTCCATGGGTCAGTTAAAGAGTCTACTGTATGGGGAGGAAGTCTGTTGTGAGTGGGGAGCCCAACATGGGGCTCAGTCCCAGGACCCTGAGATCATGCTCTGAGCAAAAGCCAAAGAGTCGGTGGCATAAATGACTAAGCCACCCAGGCGCCCCTGGTATCATCCATATCTTGAAGGTTCTGCAACTCCATGTCTTTTCAGGCTCTTTCTGTGGCTCCCTCTATACTGCCATGTCTGTGAGGCAGTTGTTTTATTTCCCAGACTACTCTTGAGCAAAATAAAGGAAATACAATGAACATGCATTTCCACATTCCAGATTCACGCCCAGTGCTCACTTCGGCAACACCTGTACTAAAATTAGAACAATACAGAGGAGATGAGCTTGGTCCCGAACATGGATGACATGCAAATTTGTGAAGTGGTCCATAAAATAAACAAATGAACAAACAAACAAATAAATAAACAAATTGACTCCAATCCCTAAGTTTCAAACAGTGTGTGTTACTAAC
Source organism: Spilogale gracilis (assembly GCA_004023965.1). Taxonomy (NCBI): domain Eukaryota; kingdom Metazoa; phylum Chordata; class Mammalia; order Carnivora; family Mephitidae; genus Spilogale; species Spilogale gracilis. The sequence goes on from PITA01001751.1 coordinate 79,005, forward strand.
CACATACAATTGGGTAACCTTGCTCATGTCATCTCATTTGCCTATTCATTCACGAATCCTCATTCAGCGAATACCGATTGAGCAAGAAGTATGTACTAGCATGACAGGTTAGATGGGTCACTTGGAACCTCAGCTTCTCCACCAATAGCATGAAGGCCTGGACCAAATCACTGGTTCTCCACTGCAGTGTTGGCTCCCAAGCTCCATTTTATTAAACAAATTAGAGTAGATTCAAGGTTATCCTTTTAATAGCTTCAGCTTACACCTGGGGATACTGAAAAGCTTTCTGTAGTGGGAGAGAAAACAGTGCTAGAAAACAGTAGGGGTATTGCTGATAGTACTAGTGGTAATTATTTATAACACTATCTTAAATGATCAAATCAAGGGGTAGTTTCTGTCTCTTTTTATTCTAGGTATCAATATACTTTGCATTGCAGACTCCAGTAGTTTCCCTAAAGCCATTCAGATCGGTGCTGCCTGTTCTGACTTTAGCCAGAGAAGAATGGGGCTCCTCCAGCAGTGTTTATGTCTGTCTAACCTTTCTTCAGTTCAGCATCAGCCCAGTTTGGGGTTTTCTGTGGTGGTCAAGTTGATGGTAGAGTTGGTAGAGTTAACTATAACAATGCTGTGAAAATATTATTAGCCCCATATTATAGATGAGGAGATGAAGGCTCGGAGAGGGGACATAGCTTGCCTTCAGACACATGGCTAGGAATTAGCAAAGACAGGATTTACTTCTGCTTCCATCTGACTCCAAGCCTGTCTCTTTCCTTTAAACCCCTATTACACCAGTCCCCAAGTGGACATTCAAGGTCAGGAGCCCCATGGGACCAGCAGGTCTGTCAAGTTCTGCAGGACTGAGCTGTTTATCGTAGCAGAGGACACTCATCACTGCACTAATTACATTAATTGCTGCCCACTCTGGGGCTAGGTGGGTGGCTTAACACTACCTAGCAACATGGTAATGATGCCTGGGCCTGCCTTTCTGCCTGAAAACATCTGACTGCCTCCCCCTCCCTCCCTTAACCTCCTTCCCATGGTGGCCAGAGATAGTAATTATAGGTTCTATTGGTTGGATGTTAGTGACTCTCTACCTTGTAGGGGAAAGGTCAAGACTCTGAACTTTGCCCTCCATCAACATCAGCTGTGTGTTTGACACTTGATTTAAGGGATCTTTATAATCCCCGTGATAGCTCCGAAGTAGGTATTATATTGTCCCTGTTTTGTTTATAGGGGAGCCTAGTCATCTCTAGGATCACATAGCCAGGAAGGGCCAGAAACCTGCTTAGAACTCAGGACTGTCAGAGGACAAAGTGAGTTTCCACTCATTTCCCTACACCACAGTATTCCTCCACAGGAATCTTTTTCCTCCTGACTCTCCAAACTGAATTACCAGAGCAGTTGAGTCTGCATTTCCAGAGAAGAAGCAGGGCACTGGAATTGATGTTTTCAGGGACGAATATTTGACATTTCAACCTTCCTACTACAACCCCATCCCTGAGTTTCCCAAGGAAATGGTAACGGAGTGTTCCAGTTGACTTTTTAAAAAGTAATCTGAAGAATATGTCCGTGTACTTCCTAGGAATGGACAAGATGGCTTGGCAGCTCATCATAATTGGGCAAATGACTTAACTTCCCCAGAGACCCAGATAACAGAGGTTAATTTAGGAAGTAATTGACTTTGGAATGTTGTGTATGCATACCCTTATGGGTGTGTCCATATCTGTATGTGTACATACACATGTCAATAAATGTGTGTGTGTGTGTGTGTGTGTGCAATGTGTGCACACCTATGTGCGTTCCTCAAGAAGTCTTGGAGTACTGGTCTGCTTAGATAACTTGATTCTTTTTTTATCCACCACCTACCTATACATGAAGTTTAAAAACATATTTTACTAAAGTTTAAAACAATGGCTTTATGTAATAACAGAGTTGTGGTTACGATATGAGGAGGTAGGCCAGCGTTGAATATTGTCTCTGCCCTCCACCAGCTGTTGTGACTGGACAAGTCACTTAACTTCCCTGGGCATCCATTCTCTCATTTCTAAAAGTAGAGACATTAACAGTTCTGACCTCAGGGGGCTGTTGTTAGTTAGGGACGATTTTGAAGGCAGGGACTATGTTGATAATCTTCTCTGCACTCAGCCAGAATGAGGTTTGGACTTAGATAATCTGTCAACTCTGATTGCAGCACTCTCCCATTGGCTGTGTGACATTGGAGAAACAACTTCACTTCTCTGGGCCTCAGATTCCTCACGTGAATGGAGGCTCATGATTCCTACCTCAAACAACTGTTACATGACGAGGTGGGACATATGAAGGTCTAGTACAGATGCTAGCACCTAGGAGGTATCCATTTTCCTTTTGCCAGTCCCAGAATCTGACATTCAGTCATTGATGACTGAGTTCTTGTCTGGTATGTGAAACAGTCTTTTCTCTCACACTGCATTTGTATTTTCTCCTTCCTGTTGTTTTCTTTCTTCCCCTCACCTTCCGTTCCCCTTCTTTTCTTTGTCTTTTTCAGTCTGCTCCACTGTGACTCAAGGCCTCCATCCAGGACTCTTCATCCCCTAGACTCTGACGGCAGCCTTCTCCCTGGCTTCCTTGCCTCCAGCCCACCTTCTGTTGTTTATCCTTCCAGAACTTACCCCAGATCTCTTCCCTGTACCCCCAGTGGCTTCTCATCACACCCAGAGCAGATCAGGGTCCTCACTGTGGCCTGAAGACCCTGTGTGGACTCTGTCCTGGCAAACTGTTGGATTGGTTTCCTCCTGCCCTATCTCAGCTCCCTCTGTTCCAGCCTCGAAGGTCTCCTGGCTATTCCTGGAACTTTTCAAGCACATTCTACCTTTGAGTCTTTTATACTCACAGTTCCCTCCCCCTCCAAGTATCCACAGACTTTACTCTCTCCTCCTCAGGCTCTGCCCACCTGTCACATTACCAAGGAGGCCCTCCTTAATGACCACATAACATGGTGCCCCAGTCTCTCCCAGTACCCCATTTGATCTTCCTTCTCACTTCTCAGTGAAAGAGTATTTATGTATTTATTTTTTATTGTCTCTCTCCTCCTGCCCCCAATAGAATGTTAAGCTTCATAGGAATAGATTTGTTTTGATTCCCCCCCACCTTTTTTCTACTTTTTTTTTAATTGAATGACAGTTGACATACAATGTTATATTAGTGTCAGGTGTAGAACCCAGCGAATCCACAATTACATAGATTATGAAATGTTCACCAGGCAAAGTGTAGTTGCCGTCCATCACTTTACAGCATTATTACCATATGACCACTTTCTGCCATGTTCCCAGAGCCCGACATGCAGTCGGTGCTCCATAAATAGTTGCTGCATGCATGAAAGTGTGTGACTTCTCTCTGAAATTCCCGGGAAGAGCCCACATCGATGCTACGGGTGACTCCAGGCCTGGATGGCTTACCGACCAGCATGTATGTTACCCTGACCAAGGCAATGAGCAGCGAGGAGGAGGATTAGGGGCTCACTCCCTCCATGCACGCACCCCCGGGACTGGTGCGGTTGTGTGTGGCGGTGACATGCTTGCTCTCACACTTGTGCTTCTTGCCATCATTGCAGGGCTGTCTGGAATTCCCATGGCAGCTTTACAGTGTGGTTAATTTTGCTCCTACAGATGCATACCAGTCATAGATAAGGATCACTCGAGGTTTACCTTTGGCACCAGCACAACACATGGAAAGTTAGAAGCATGACACCCAATTGTTCCCAGCCTATGAAAGCAAAAACAGAGTCTGCTAGCTTAAGCCCTCTCCTCCACTGGTCTCTCCCTCCCCTTCCTTCTCCCTCTCCTGATTCTGTTCCTGTCATGAAGCATGGTAGCCTGGTGAAGGGAAGGACAGGCCTGGGAGCCCAGGACTCCAGACTCAACACCTACAGTGGGAGCCCTGTGAGATCTCAAGCAGGTTGCCCCACCCCCGGAGCCTCAATTCCCTCTTCTTGAATATGGGCCTGGAGAACATAGTCAAGAACACATCCTGAATGGAAGATGACCAAATGTGACAGCAGTGTAGAGTGGCTAGTTCGCAGGAACACGCGTCATTGCCTTCCATGCTGACTGACTTACCTGACCATGGGGTTGGGGAGACCTTGCACTGGCTTCAGTCAACCTTTAGAATAGGCAATCCAGCTGAAAATACAGACAAGGCTTTGGGATTCAGTACCTCATCAGTCTTTCATGAAGACCCTACTCTTTGCATAGTGAGGTTTCTGAAGATCCTAGGGCAGGTGGGTGGCTGGGACCTCACAGCCATGAGAGGCACAATTGCTGCTAATACTAGTTTCCTAGGGCTCTGTAACAAATGCCACAAGCTTGGTGGCTTCAAACAACAGAAATTTATATTCACATAGGTCTGGAGACCCAGAACCCTGTGCTTCCATGGAAGGCTCGAAGGGAGAAGCCATTTTTTGTCACCCCCAAGTTATGGCAGTATCACTCTGACCTCTGCCTCCCCCTTCACATGGCTGACTTAGGGCCCAACTTAAATCCAAAATGATTTCAACCTGAGATCCTTGATTATGTCTGCAAAGGCCCTATTTTCAAATAGGCTCCCATTTCCAAGTACCAAGGGTTAGAGAGATATCTTTTTGGAGGATGCAGTTGAATCCAACCCACTACAGGACCCCACTCCCACCCTGCCCCAGAACTTCAGATTAGGCAAAGGGACAGAGCATGCAACTGAAAAAGCAGAGTTTCAAGTCAAGAGGGAAATAAACACTCTTGGAGGGTGGGCAGGGAGTTGTTTCATTCATTCTTTAAACCAGAAACACTCCTGGGCCTCTGTGGAGCTGGCTGCTGGGAATTACGGAGTACAGGCCCTGCCTTCAAGGAGTTCACAGATTGGTAGTGGCAGACAGAGAAACAGGTGTTTCCAGCTCAGAATGGCAGGACTGTGCAGGACGTGGGCCCCGGTGCTGGGCAGCTGAGCGGGTCTGGGTCCCAACTCTGGAGGAGCAGTGGTAAGAGAAGACTCCTGGAGGCAGGACCGTCTCACCTGAGGTGGGAAGGATGAGGCAGTAGCAGCCAACCTGCCCAAGGAGGGAAGAGTTCTGGGAAGCAAGAAACAGAGGAAGAAGAGCCTGGCCTCTGTGGGTCCCGTACAAAGTTGGGGGGTGACAAACTGCAGAGGCACGCAAGGGGTCCAGTTGTATAGCGTGCTTTTACAAATAAAACTTAGAAAAAGCCTTTAGTGAAAAGTGATGTTCCAATGGATTTTAAAAATTATATTTGTTATGTGTGTCTTTTTAAAATAACTGAATCACATACACAGAAAAGTGCATGAATCCTGAATGCAACTTGGTGAATCAGTGAGGAGCTGCACGTGAACCCCACCGAGGTCGCGTGGGTGTATGCATTGTCGGTGGCAGGGCTGGACAGAGGAGAGGCTGAGATGGGCCTCGGACTCAGAATTCCTTTTTTTGTTCTATGGATAAATGCCCCGGGTATAGGAAGGACCTGGAATCTAGAGAAGGCAGATTCAGGTTCCAGCGCCATTGCTGGTATTTCCTTGCTGTGTGATCTCAGGCAAATGACTTTGCTTCTTTTATTCTCAGTTTTACCACCTGTAGAATGGGCCGACAGGATCTGCCTCACCAAGACATTGTGAAGGTTGAAATGAGACAAAGCTGGAGAAAGCATTATGCAAAATAGTTGCCAATGGGATTCACAAATTCTAACCTGTCTCAGGTCTGGACCGCCTCACTTGATTTTCTTTCTTTTCCATCTGACAGTTTTTCTTATAAAAGAAGAGGAGAGGAAGGAGAGAATCTGTGTTTTTGCAGTGCTCTTATTGTTTGGTTCCCATTCCAAAATCATCGACCGGGGTCCAGATCCAGGTCATACCCAGAGTGCCACACCTTTGCCCTTCTTTGTCCCTGCCCTTCCTGCTCACTGCTGGCCCTCCCACCCAACAAGTCTCCAGTGAGGCTGAGGAAGGAGGGAGAGAGTTGGGGAGGAGGTTTGAGGCTGAAGATGAATTTGATTCTCTTTTCCCAGCCTTCTTGGAGGACCTGCTGTCCTCAGCTCTGCCCTGGGTGTTGGGGATTGTCAGTGGTGGGTAGAGGGAGACAGAGAAGGGAAACATAGCATTCCCACTCAGAAGGAGGGCTGGCTCATTTATTGAGGTGAAACAAAAAGAGATCTGGAACAGAGCAAAGCCAGCTAGGGTCTAATTCTTACCTCTAAGAGGCAAAAGCCCCAAAGGAGTTGAGAAATAGAGGAGGACACTTTATTGGGTGAAACACTATAAAGGAGATGACCTCAGTGCTGGACTCCCCTCTCTCCTCCTGTTTCATATTCTTGGCATTCCTGCAGTAACTCTCTTTAAGTGTTATAGACCATTCTTTCACAGACATTGTCTTCCACGATCCTCACAAGACCCCAAACTAAGTATTGTAATTACCATCTTTTCAGACTGACACTTCCAGTGACTTGCCCCAGATCACACCAGTCACTGTTAAAAGGAAGGAAACAGCTCTGGGCCCACATTCATCTGGCTGCGAAGTTCCTACCCTTTCCACGAAGCTCTACCGTTTGGTTGAAGGTCCGTGAACAGGAACTACACGTTTTATCGGGCCACGCCATATTGCGTGCATTTTTCATATGCCTACGCACACGTCAGCGTGTTGCTGTGCCTGCTGGGTGAGTCGTCATGATCGCATTTTGAGTGGCTAGCTGCATTTTTGCTGGCAAGGCCCAATGCAAGAACAGGAAAGGAAGCATATAAGCCCTCTGTGTGGGAAGCCAGTCACATGGGTGAGGTCTGGTCCTTGAACACACCATTGGGAAATGGCTCTGTTTAGCCCTGGTCGAACTTTACTGCACTGGGGGCCACTGGGTTTTTCCATGACTATTCTATTTCCAAAGCACGAGTCATTCCCTATTCTAAAAAAAAAAAAAAAAAAAAAAAAAGGAACTAGTATTTGTTTAGCCCCCACTCTATGCCAGTCATGGTGCTGGGTGCTTTAAGACAATGGCCTCACTTAATCCCCGGAAACCTTGCTACCTTGCTGAAGGGGGCACCATGAGCATCACTGCTCAGCCCCTGAGACAGATGTAGGAAGGTGGGGCCATTTGTTCAAGATCCTTTTGCTGGCATGGAGCAGAGCTGGGGCTCCTCCCCAGTGCTGGCCAAACAGCAGGCCATTCAAGTCGTTGGTAAGATATTTTATTTTTCAATTACATTGTAAATTCCCTCTAATTCAGGACCCAGGATGCTGGTGAAGAGACTCTGCTTCTACTCTTTTAGAAAAAAAAATGCGTTATCTTTTCATTCCTAGTAACTGCAATGTTTTGTCCCAGAGATAAAAATCTTTGCTTCTGGTCACTTGAATGTGATGTTAGAAGGGTAGCGCATGGCTGTTCTCACCCATTTGGCTTTTTTTCTTGGTGTTTTTCCTAAGGCATCAGGTCTCCTTTGGAGACCTTTCTCTGCTGTAACGGTAGTTCTTTGCTGCTGAGGTGCCACCAGCCATCACAGTGAAGGCTGAACCAGAAGTGTGGATGAGCCTCTGGTCAGGAGGGCCTGCTGTGCTCAGAGTCCAGAAGGACCTCTGAGATTGGACATGGGTTCTAATAGTCTCCCAAAGACCCCGAGTCTCCTATTACACAGTGTTACCATAGCAAGAAGTTCTCAGAGCCATTTGAGACCATGTGGCTTCTGAGACAAGCATTTGGGCCACCAGCCCTTTTAAGGGATGACAATTTTGCAAACCTGAGTGGTCTTTGTTTTTGCACTGGGCAGACAGATTGACCAAACCTTCCAGAAGTGGAGGGAATAATAAAGATGAAGGTCTTTGCAACTTTAGAGCCTGTTCTTTTCAAATCTCTTTTAAGGCTCGTAAAAACAGAGAGCGATAGGCAGAGAGACTAGTGGAGAATGAGCTCTTGGCATGGCTGTAGTAGAGAAAGCCCCAGACTCTGGCTGTGTGATCTTGGGTGTCCTCCACTTCGCCCCTGGGCCCCAGTGTTTTCTTGTGGTATTTGGCAGCGGTACTGCTCTTTCTTCCTTACTCCTGTCCCCAGATAGTGGCTGTGACAATTAAATGGGACTGTGTCTATGCTGTTGGAGCAGAATCCCAACACGGAGAAGGGACTGAGGCAAAAGTCAGGAAGCTTGGGTTGTACTTCACGTTCTTCCCGGAACTCTGGATCTACTTTCTCTGGGTCTCTTTTCTTGTAAACCGAGGGGATTAAAATAGGTAACTTTTTTCCTTTAGGGTCTCTCTTTCAACTCAACATGCTCTAATCCCATCTCTAAGTGGAGCACTAGAAGCAAGTTTTAAGAGATGAATGGATTTTTTAGTATTTGGCTATTCAGCCATTCAACAAATACTTAGTGAGGGCTTACTGTGTGTCCGGTGATGGAGGTAACACCTGCCTCATAGATCTTCTAGATGCCTACAGAATGCCAGGGGCACCCCCTCATTTCAGAGAGTTGATAGAATGCCAGGGCTCCACGGGAAGCACTGTTCACTAAAAGAGCTACTTCAGGCATATGAGAGATGTTCAAATAGTCATTAAGCAAATAAATCAATGCGAGGAAGGAAGCTTAAGGAAGCTCTTGGAGTGACCCTAGAGTTGGAGAACGGTTCCTAGGAGTCAGGAAAGGTTGTGGGAGTGCCGGCCAAGGGTGTGTGTACTTGCTGAAGAGTTTGTTTATTGAGACATCTGAGAATGAGAGGATCTGCCCCTACCTGCCTGGTTCTCCAGGGGGCCATTTACTGGAACAAGGAACAATGACTGCTTCCCATGCCTTGTCTTTTCCCTAGAGGTAGAACAAGGGCAGATGCTGGAACCAAAAGGGAGAAGAGAAGGGTGACCAGTGAAAAATGCCAGCCTTAGTATGATACCTGGGCCAAGCCCAGAAGACCATGAATAGTTACGGAGTCTCATCTGTATCCCATCAAGAGATGAAAGGGGCACAGCTGGAGCACAAGAGCTACATGAGCGTTGGCCCCAGGGTCATTGTCAGGAGGCTGCCTGGGGAAGTGGAAAGAACTTGGACTTTGGGAGTTAGAGACTGACTTGGGTGTGAAGGTCATAGAACCTTGGGAAAACCACTTATCTTCCCTGAACCAGCTTTCTGATCTGTTAAATAGACATCATAATGTTGACTTCTTGAAAATGTTATGAGGTATGGTATGTCTCAGGCACCAGGAACTACCTATAGATTTGATGATTAGTGTTTATAATTATTAAATCACGTATTAACAGGACCTGGGTCCTGTTTCTGTGCAATATTGAAAACCAGTAGTAAGAACAACTTTGATGAGAAATCTTAGAAGCAGTTTGTATTATCTTTTTTAAAAAAGATTATTTATTTACTTATTTATTTGGTCGAGGGGGAGAACTCTCGAGAGGGCACACACTAGAAGTAGGGAGGGGAAGAGGGAAATGGAAAGGGAAAGAGATCTCCAGCAAACTCGATGCTGAGCCTAGAGTCCAACACGGGGCTCAATCTCAAGACCCTGAAATCATGACCTGAGCTGAAACTAAGAGTCAAACACTTAACTGATTGAGCCACCCTGGTGCCCCTGTATTCATATAAGTGAAATGGTGACTTGACTGAGTGAATTTACAGGGACTTAGCTCTAGCTTAACTTACCCACTAATTAGCTATCTGAACTTAGTAAGCATTTTTGCCTTCTTTGAGATGTAGCTTTCTCCTCTGTTCAATGGGAATAATTTTCAGGCTCAACCTTTTCTCATCCATCCATTCAACATTTATTGAGGGCATTTAATGAGCCACACCATGCTGGGTGCTGAGGACATAGGAAATCATAGTCCCTGTCCCTAAGTAGCTCATGTCTAGTGAAACAGACCATTAAACAAGCACTTAAAATTGCGTAGAGATAGGCCTAGCCCTGCCTGAATGAACAAGAAGGCCTCTTGGAGGAGATGCCATCTAAAGCTGAGAGCTGAAGGATGAATCTTTTTTAACCACGGAAAAGTAGGAAAGGAAGTGAGAAGCTAGGAAGAACTTTCCAGGAAGAAGGAATTGCATGTGCGGGGGCTAGAAGATAAATGGGCACAGCAGATGTGATAACGTGGCTGGCTGAGTACGCCTTTCTACAGTGTGGACTTTGTGTAAAGGCAGTGGGCGACCACTGAGAGATTTGAAGTGAGGGAGTTGGAATAACATCACTGCATTTGCATTTTTAGAAGGAACGCTCAGGGTTATTGGTGCATATGTCAAGTTATATTAGAAAGAGCAGTGGGGGTAAGTTGATTCTTACCTCCTCCTCTTCCTGATCCCCTTCTTCCTCCTTTCCTTGCCCACAGAACGTGAAATAACTCACAGAAGCATGCCCAGTATGGAGTCTGGCACATAGTAGGTGTCCAGTTAGCATCTATCATTCCCTTTTCAAAGTAATCCTTGAAAGAGAAATCCCCTGGCATGGAGTGCTGTTGGGGTAAAAGTGCTGGGGGTGAAGGGAGCCTGGGTGGCTCAGTTGGTTAAGCGACTGCCTTTGGCTCAAGTCATGATCCCGGTGACCCGGGATCGAGTCCCACATCGCGCTCTCTGCTAGGCGGGAAGCCTGCTTCTCCCTTTCTCACTCCCCCTGCTTGTGTTCCCTCTCTGGCTGTGTTTCGCTCTGTCAAATAAATAAAATCTTAAAAAAAAAAAAAGTGCTGGGGGCGGCATTCTTTGTATTTCTGGCTGCTGTTCTAGGATAGCTGACAGGATTTCGGTCAAAGGAAGTTCCCCAGACAGTTCAGTCTCAACCAGTCATGTGGGGTTTCAGTGAGGACAGGTGGAGGTCAAAATATCTTGCTGAATTCCAGGAAGCCATTCCTCCCCAGAGTCCTGGTCTTGAAAACTTACTAGGCATGGGCAATCCTGCTGATTTGTTCAAGTTAGCTTCCTCATCTGTAAAATGGGTATGAAGTTACCTGTGCTATAGGGCGTGGTCAGGAGGATCAGAAGAAGCATGTAAACCACAACAAAGTAATACAATAGATTCCATTCAATGATACCTACCTTAGGCCAGGCCTTGTTCTTATGAAGCCAGTATTATCACCTGCCCTATTTTATAGGTAAAGAAACCAAAGTTCAGAGAAATCATGCAACAAATCACCCAGGGCAAAGTAAGTGGCTGTAGCCACAGCCCTGGAGTTTTAACTCCTACACCATGACATCCATGACCTACTATCCCTTTAAAACTACCAACTGATCCCTGAGGTCTTATGTGATTCAAGTAATCCAGAAATGCATGCAGAAAGGTGGAAGAAGGCAGGAAAAGGGCAGTATTTGCAATTGGAGAAAGTCTTTCCTAATGCATCGCACCCCCCCTCCCAACCAATTTAGGGTTTTCGAGCAGATTCACTCTGGAAAATGGTTCCATGCCCCAAATTAAAGTGACCTGTTACTTGCCTGATGCCTTACTAGTCTGGGACAGGGTGAAAGCAGGAACTGTGTCTGGGTCATGGTGGTCCCCCCAGGGCCTAGGACAGTGCCTAGTACTCAGTAAATATTTGTGAGTCAATTCTTTCTGTCACTTGACTGGCTTTTCTGCTCAAGCCTTCCTCTTGGCCAAGAGTTCTAAAGCAAAGGAACTGAGGCATCAGGGGAAGTTGTCAGAGGTCCTTGGGCATTGCTGGTGGAGGGCCACCAAGAGGTGAGTGAGCCAGGCTTAGGCTAAGCCTCCCACCAGCCCCTCACAACACTCCCCCTTGGCTGGACAGACCCAGAGAGCTAGGGCAGCCTATGGCATCCTGCCCACTCTTTCATCGCGGGACTTGACTCTGGAGGGCCATGCACAGAAACCCTAAGGAGTTGTGGCAAACCTCTGTACCTGCTGGGTGGCTTGAGCTATATACCGCCCCCCCCACCCCCCCATGGTTGGTCGACAGATCTCATGAGAACCAGAACAATCCTCAGGCACATTGAGCAACCAGCTTCCATTCCTCGCCCCCGGCAGGAGAGCTGGGCCAGAGAAAGTGAAGAAAGCTGTTCTGAGACTCCGCCGGGTGGGCGTGGGCGGGGCCCTGCCGGGAAAGGGGTGGCTGGACCAGTTTCAATAGCTCCTGGACCGGATGCAGCCCGGTGACTCGGGCGGAGACAGAAGTGCGCGCCCTGGGCGCACCTGTGTCTTCCAGCGGCGACATTAGCTTTGGCAATGAAACGACCAGGGGCTCTGGGTCAGCGGTCACCGGGAGAGCAACTTCCGGCTGCTAAATCAAGCGAGCGGGTGGGGCAGCAGCGAATCAGCTGACAGGTACAGCTGGAGGAGGCTTTGGACATCCAGTTTGCCTGGGAAGGGAAGGAAAACGAGCGAAGAGGCGGCTCCCCGAAACAGCAGGGTGATCGTGAGGCTCTCCTGACGTCGCAACCGCGCATTTTGTGCTTTACCCTGGGGCCTCCCCCGCAGCACGTTTGGGTGGGAAGAGCATGGGACAGAGTTGTATTTGAATCCCAGCTGTTCCACCTACAGGCTTTTGTGTGGTTAGGGGAGTGACTTCGCTTTTCTGAGCCAGTTTCCCCAGATGAAAAATGGGAATACCCTTCTCAGAGCAAGGTCAGTGAAATCACATAGGAACAGTGCCTAGCGCGTCCTTGGTGCTCATAAACCGGGGTGGGAGTGGGGGCGCTTGGCTTAGGGTCTAAATCTCACTGCCTGCCCAACCTGAAGTCGCGCCACACAGGAGACCCGAGGATAGTGAGGTCTGGGTGGCAGGAGGTCTGGCCTGGCAATAACTCGCGAATCATCTGAGCCTCTGTCAGCTGAACTATCAGATGGGACGGGGCCTAAGGGCTGATTCCGAAGGCCGCCTTTGGGTGGTGTTTCTGTGATCCATTTCAACACATTCTTTCATTCGCGTGTTGATTTATTCAGATTCCTATCAGTAGAAGGCCTCCCCCGGTGACGGTGACGGCCCGCCAGCGTTTCGTCCATACATGGCCAGCCTCCACCGGCTGCTTTCCGTGTAAACAGAGCCCCGGCCTTCGGCCTGCAGGTCGCCGCGGGTGCCGCGGGCAGAGCGGAGGGGTGGAGGAGGCGGCACCGGGGCCACCCGCGCGGTGCGGGCTTGGGAGCCTGGGAGCCTGAGAGCCTGGGAGCCTGGGAGCCTGGGAGCCCGCGCCCAGCACTGGCGTTGGGCGGGGCGCTGGGGGCAGCAACCAGGAGCCCAGGGAGCGCAGAAGTCCGGGCTTAGACCATCAGAGCCCGGACTCGTTAGCACCCTCATCCCTTGCCTCCCCCCCCCCCCCCCAGCAAGCCCTTGACAAATACCAACACTGCCAGGAGTATTCTCCCCATTTTAAAGACTCGAGAATGAGGCTCAGCAAGCTTAATTGGCTTGATGAGGGTCCACAGGCAAAAAAATGGCAGAGCAAGAAATTCTAACCGAACGTATCTGGTTGCAAAACGCAGTCTTTCCCCCAAACCGCCCCCCCCCATCATCAGTGAGCTCATAAACGTCTTAACGGTAAAGAATAAAAAATAACCACAACGAATCAGATTAACAGCGAAAGTTGAAAGGGCCTTCCAGAGCTTCTTTGGGATCTCAAACAGGGGGCCGGGAACCACAGGATAAACCAAAGATTTTTTTTTCCTGAATGACAATTTTACTCCTTTTCATATTAAAAAGTATAGATTCGTAGTAAAACAAGTAATGGATAAGAATCTAAAACTCTTACATAAATCATTTTCGCTGAAAAGAAGGGACTTCAAAGAAATTTCAGGCTGTTACCACACTGTTCACCTTTCGATCTACTGGGCAGAAGCACTGTTGACACCATTTACACAGAGGGGCAGACTGAGGCCTGAAACTAGTCGCAGGGATAGCAAGAAGCAGAGCGGGGGCGGGGTGGGGAGAACAGGGATTTCCCAACTCCTGGGGGGGGGGGGAGTGTTGGCGCAGGAGTCCTGTTTGTAAATAGGTTTCCTGGGACGACTAACTGCTGATCTTTGTCACTCAGTCAGCCAAGTGGGGGCTCTTCTGAATAATCACAGGCTACCAGAGTGACTGGGGCTAAAAGCAAAAGGGACACGCAGGAGACAGGCTAGGAGGGCAGCCTGTGGACAGCCCAGGCACGGGTGCAGGGTGCAGGCGGGGTCCACTGCCGGGTTGGCAGTGCTAGTGCACCGGATGCTTTGTGCCTTAGCTCCTGTCTGCCATCCTGGGCTGTCCCCAGCATCGGGACAGTGCCCTGCTACAGGCCCATTAGAACTATCCCCTGCCCAGGAGCCACTGCCCTGGACCCCTAATCCCAGCATGGGCCAGGAAGACATGCCAGTTTTTGCCCTAGGCAGGTGGGACTGGAGGCCCTCTCCTTGTTTTGGGACAGACTGTGTCAGGCCTGGGCTTAAATCGGTGGGATCTTGATATTTGCAAACCATCAGGACCTGAGAAAATTACTTGAGCTCTCACTCTCAGTTTCTGTGTCCGTAAAATGGGGGTAAGCAACCCTTACCTCATGTAATTGCTTTGAGAAGTAAATGCGTTCCTATCTGTGAAGGTCTAGAATATTAAAAAAAACCAATTAGATGCTATGTTTTTCCCTTAATGTTAGGCGGGCCTGGGTAGGAATTCAAGTTAGACCAATTAGGAACTAGCTGACCTGGCAGGTGTACTTTCTTCAGTTACCCCACCTGGAAAAAGGAGCTTTATTACACTTTACATCACAGGGTGGGGGTGAGGACTGATGAGCTCCCCAGTATCTGGCAAGTCCACAAGTGTTTATGTGTGCAACTTTTATTGTTTGCCAGGAAGGTCTTAAGCACTTTGCACTTATTAGCTTATTTAATGGTGCAATTACAGTATGAGGGAGTTATCACTGTTATCCCATCACAAAAGTAGGAAACCAAGGCACAGGGAGGTTGAGTTACTTACTGAAGGTCACACAGCTACTGAGTAGGGTTTGCATCCACAAAATCTGGCTCCATCCTCCATGTTCCTGACTGCATTTGGGAAGGACAAAGAACAATCACATCCGTAAACAAAGGCCGGGGAGCCTTTCAGAGTTTACTGGTGTTCGTTAAGCATGCTTAAGCACTGAACACACTTCATTATATTTTGTGTGCACATCCGGTGCTCCTGGTACACAGGAAGTACTCAACTTGTTTCCCTCTTCCTATCTGTTTGGGGTTCCAGCTACAAGTACTTACATGGAGTGTGGACATTAGGTGTTTTAGGTGATAGAGTCCTTGGTGTCCCTAGGTGCTTCGCATACCTGAGTCCCTCCTTATCTGCACTTAGTGATCTTCCAGTTAAATAGACTGAAACAGCATACCCTTAAGGTTTAGACCTTTTAATAATAATTGCTTCTGCCTCTGAGAATTACTGTCTGCGCTGTGGGGTTCCCAGAACTGAGGGTGAATTTACTGTATTTATCACTTAATCATTTCCCAGCTAGCTTATGACTACAACACCTTTGGTCAGAGCTGCAGAATTCTCCCTCTCTTCCCCTCCTTCTGTGGGGTCCCTGTGATAACTCTTGCTGTAAATGGCTAAAGCTATTAAATAGAGAATGTAGATCTTCCTATAAGGCAAGTGTAAGCTGTCGTTACATTAATCGCTTAAATGTTATGATCACTTCAAGCTTGGCTTTTGCATTTGAAGCCTTGAGTTAAATGTGGAAAGTAGGAAAAAAAACACAACCCATAATGGTTAGAAATAAGAGCGTGCAGTGGGTAGGTTTCCAGAGTATTAAAAAACAGCTTTAAATTTTAGAAAGATTTTAAGCCTGGTTTGATTCCAGGCAATATACCTTGTGTTCCCATCATTCATCATGGGTGCATTCTAAAGGGCCCAAACCACCTTAGACAATTCAGGGAACTCGATTGATGACATAATATTAAACTCTGAGTTTCTCCTTGTAAACGAGATGGCCTGTGGGGAGCACTCAGGGCATGGTAGACACTCAGGGGGACTCTGTTTAAATTGAGGACTGGGCTGCAGTTAAAGACTTTACCCTCAGTTGACATTTATTGGGCACCTACTATGTGCCAGTTGCTTGGAATTCCATTGTTTCAAATAAACCTCACGATAAACCTGTGAGGCAAATACGTTGTGGAAGAAGTTGACCCCTCAACAAGTTCATTCACTTGCCTATCTCACCAGAGAGTAAGCGGCAGAGTCTGAGTTGGAATTTGGGTCTGACTCCAAGTTCAGTGTCTGAGTCATGACACCACTCTGCTTTTTCCTGTGTGCCTAGTTCTCAGTCATCTTAGGACTGGAGGCTAGAGACAGAGGGGTCTTTAAGATCAGACCTGCCAGGGTTTCTCTGTCTCTTTTATACTCAGGTCGCCCTCGATAAACACAACATGCTCACATCCTTTTAATGAGTTTCAGATTCAAAATAATTTAAATATCACGATTCAAAACAAATCAAAGCTAAAGGACAAGGTTTTCAGCATTTTGTTTTTAAGCAAAATAAGCCTTCCTTGGAGTTTCTGGTTCCAACACCTCACTTCTGTCTCCAGTGGGGAGCTGCTGACCCACACCCTCAACTCATTTACTTCGCTGGAACTTGAGCCCAGAGAAGAGTGATTCGTTCATGACACAGTCAGCACTTGAACTCAGATCCATCTGACTCCAAGTGCCATATATTTTGTCTGAACACCCTGCTTACCACCTCTCAGTTGGGTCTGTCACCATGACCTATTTTAGGGTCCACACTTCTGGCCAACTTTGTCATCTGTAGTTCCCGAATGTGTCATCCTTCCAGGCCTTTGCTCAGACTGTTCCTCTACCTGAAAGCCCTCACTCCCCATCCTCTGCTGTTTGCTAGGTGAGCTCCTATCATTAAGATTCAGCTGAAATGCAGCTCCTTCAGGGAAGATTTTTAGACTCGCACCTATATCCAAATAAAAGTAATTGACTCCTTTTCCTTGCCTGCTTGTGTAGAAGTATCTCCTGATATTTGTTAACACTTAACTGTTGTTTGCAAGCCACCCTCTCTCTCTGGCTCTGGCTCTCTCACTCTGTCTTACAATTTTTTGCTTCCCTGGGTATCCACCACCATTACTACCAAAATTATGGTGGTCAGGGTTGAATCACATCTTTATATTATTTCAGCAGAATGCCTGGCATACAGCAAGCATTTAGTAAATGTATATGAAATATATATACACAGTTCACCATGAGCTTATTTTACTGCAAAAGTCTTAAGACTTCACCCATGCTGTAAGCTCTTATGGACAGCTGTCCTCTGTTAAAGCAATAGGGAGCCTTTGTAGGTTTTTGAGGTAGAGAGTTCCTCCTTGATCCACAGGTAATAGAGATTTGCTCCTGGGATTGAAGCTATAGATCTCCCAGATTCCAGACCTTTCCTTTTGTAATCTTACCCTGGAAAGGTTTTATTTTCTAAATAAGAAGCTGGGGAGAAAAAAAGGTTATTTTTCATTAATTCTTTGTTTATTCCAAGAATGTTGGTTCCTGTCCCCCAGGGGCTAGTTGGACATCATGGGTATAGCAGTGAGCAAGGTGGACACAAGATCTCTTCTCAGGACATTTACATTCTCCTGGGGGAGAAAGACAGTAAACAAGTAATTAATAAATATATCAGTTCAACTAGTAATAAATATTATGAAGAAAGAACAAGACCATAAAAGATGGGTAGAATGGGAGATGGGGAGATGATTTTTAGATGATGAGGTCAAGAAAGGCTCTTTGAAGAAGCAGCATTTCACAGAACCTAGAATGTCATGAGGGAGGGAGCCAGGTACAGATTTGTGGGAAGTTCATTTCAGGCAGAGCAGGCAGCAAGTGCAAAGGCCCTGAGGCAGAAACAACAGCACATTGAGGAACAATACCATGGCTGAAGTGACAGTGTCTGCGGGTAGGTCTTGGGTTGTTTTCAATGGCTGCTGGGGTCAGATGATAATTTGCTAGATGAGAAAAGATGAGCCATGCCAGCTTGTTTTGAGTTCAACCCAGCTGTGGGTGCGTGAATGAGTGAATGAATGGAATGCGGCTGATCAGCCAGGAAACTGGATTGAATACCTTGGTCATATTTTGATGGCTTTTAATCAGCAACAAATGGAGGTTTGTGGAGCAAAATATAAGAACAATATGATTTTTAAAATGAGTTTAAGTGATCAAAATAGAACAAATAATGATTTTCTGAGTATATTATAGGTGGAATTTTAATGTTTGTTCTTTATAAAGGTCTCTGTCTAATCCACCCCCGCCCCTGGCTTTAACTGAAGTCTAAATGACTTTCACTCTACGTTTGGGGGTGACACAGATGCCACCTGCAGAGGGTAGGTAGGTTCAGCTTGACTCCGCTGGGGCTCTCTGGAGTGAAGGTTACCTCCCAGAGTCATCTCCACCCGAGGTCAGGGAGCTATGGCACCTGATGGTCTTCCCAGGAGTACCTGCTGGCTCTGGCCATTGGAGGCACACAGAGGTGGGTGCACCCCGCCCCCACACCAGGAAACAATTCTAACGAATCCCAAGGTAATGTGGTTGCAACAGTGACATTATCTGATACAATACGGCAGAATAAGAGGATCATTTGGAAGCTCTTTTGTCTCAGGTCTGCCTCACACATGTAACATTTCTGTTATAGGGATTATAGGACCCAGGACAGTTAAGGGAGAACCAGAAGCCCAGGCTGCTCAGGCAGTTTGCAGTCTTTGGCTTTGCTTTTATTCAGTCTGGAGGGCAGATAAATACACACTTTACTCCAAAAGAGCAGGAAAACAGTGTAAAGGCAGAACGACTTGGGTTCAGATCCTATCTTCATTTTCAAATGTGTGGAGTGCTGGGTGACCTTCAGCATGTTAATTAATCTCTCTGAGCCTTGATTTTTCTCTTCTAGTACACTTAATCATTCCCAGGCTCAGACGTTTGCCACCACATTGCCTTGTTTTTGTGGGTCCCTGACTTGCCTACAAGGTCTCTGAAAGCATGAACATGCTAACTTTTGTTTTTCAGGAACTAAATGAATTCTGACTTAAGGTAGTGCATAATTGATATTCTTGCTTTGTAAATCATTCAGCTTTTACTTTTCTTGCTTTATTTCTTGTAATTATAGGATCTTGGTCAAGAAACCTTGAAATGTGTTTGCGGAGGAGCAGTTTTATATCGTTCTTTAGAACCCAAAGAGAACTTTTTAAAAGGGCAGTTCTGAGAGAATTACCTCTAAAAAAATGTTTTTCAAAATTTTTATTTAGAGACAGAGCACAAGTCAGTGCATGGGGGCGGGAGGAGGGGAGGAAGGGACAAAGGAAGAAAGAGAGAAAGAATCTTTTAAGTAGGCTCCAGGCCCAGCTTGGAGCCTTCTGCAGGGCTCCATCTCACAACCTTGATATCATGACCTGAGCTGAAACCAAAGGTCAGATGTTCCACGGACTGAGCCACTCAGGCTCCCCAAGAATTGCATTTAATGTCAAAATTTGGAGGTGGCACCATTGGGGGAGTCTAAGAACTATTAAAGGGAGGGAGATCCTGGCTGTCCAATAAGCTAATGGGGCTTCTTAGAGATAGGCCCACTCCCAAGCAACTGTCAACCTGCTTAAGTTTGGTGCTCGAGGAGTAAGTAAATGGTCTATTCCATGTGGGTTGCTTGGAAAGGTGTATCTCTAAGAACCTGTGCTCTAGCTCCTGTTCCACCTCTTGGGTATGTCCCTCAGCCTCTCTGAATTCCACTTCTTCATCTGTAAAGTGGGAAGGCTAAAACTTGCCTAACCTACCTCCTTGGGATCTTTTAATATCAGAGGCAATGCAAAAGTGCCTGTTTGTGAATGCGGTAACGCACGGAACAAGTGTGACAAAGTCCCACCTCGCTCTTTTGGCAACCAACTACTGTGATCTCTGGAAAATCCTACAGCAGGCGCCTGGGTGGCTCGGTCAGTTAAGTGTCTGCCTTCTGCTCAGGTTACGATCCCAGGGTCCTGAGATGGCGCCCTGCATCAGGCTCCCCACCTGCTGGGGAGTCCGCTTCTCCCTCTGCCCCCCACTCACTTGCACTCTTTCTCTTGCTGTCAAGAATAAGTAAATATAATCTAAAAAAAGAAAATCGTATAGCTTTAATAAGGCCTCCATTTTTTTCAACTGTGAAATGGAAGTAATACCTGTCTTGCCAAATCCATAGGGATTCAATGAGGCAGTGAGTGAGAAAGCATCTTGTAAGTGGTAGTCCCCAAAGCAAACTCATGAACTGTTATTTCTTCTTCCTTATCCTTTCTGCCATTATTATAGTGCCTCCTCCCTGAGAAGACCCTGGGTGTGGTCTCTCCTCACTCCTTCCCCATCAGGGTGCTGCTATGCCCAGAGCACGGGCTTCTGAGTGAGAGAGCCTTTTGCTTCAGTCTGGACCCTACCAGGTAGTAGCTGGTGTGTGACCCTGAGTTAGTCACTTAACCTCTCTGAGCATCTTCAAAGAACTCAGGACTATGAGACCTACCTCAGAGGTGTTTATGCTAAGACTCGAGCTGGAGAGCATGTGTGTGCCTCCAGGAGAGCATCTCATGGAGGTCCATTCAGTGCTCATTACTTCTCTGGCCAACCCTCTTCCTGCTCTTGGATCTTGCGATTTAAATCAATAGTGAGGTGGCTACAGTGAGGGGTTGGTCTGGCTGATTCCTGAAGCTATTTGTCACGTGCAAAGCTGAATCATGAGTTGCATGAGTTCCTTTCTCCATTGAGCTGTGAAGTCCCAAAGAAGAGGATGGATGGCTGGGAGTCCTAGCTCTGGGTGTAGGGTGCATATGCACTTCTGCGCACAGACGAGAGAGCATGGATATAGGGCCACAGAGATCTGGTCTGAATCTCTCTCTCCTACTTTCTCATGGTGGAACCCTGGACAGATCACTTCACTGCTTCAAAGCAGTTTCTTCATCAGACAAACAACCAAATATGGGCACACATATTTTGGGGTCATTGGGAGATGGGATGAAATATGAGCAGAGTGGTACCTGGCCCATAGTATGACCTACTGAGTAACTGCTGACTGACTAAAGGCTCTGCCCCACATCGCATTCTATCACTGACAGTAGGTTATGTTCTGGGACAGCAGGAATTGGAAGGTTTTCATGGCAGTGATGGACCAGGGGGTGTACCCTTAGCCACATACTTTTTGCCCCAGAGAGGAGGAACCTTTTATCTTTGACATAGTTCAGAATTGCCTGCACATGGTGACAATTGTAATAGCTGACATCTTAAAAATAATTAAAAAGTTATTTATTTGTTAAAGTTTGCTACAAATAATGTATTCCCTTATTATTTGCACCCAGGGTGGCCTGCTCCTATCTCCTGTCTCTGGTCCATCACTGGCTCACAAAATTAAGAGAAAGATGGGGTAAGGGTGATTGAGGGAGGAGATGTGCTATGATTGCAGGGCAGTGATGTGATAGCCCCCAGAAGTGGGTCCATGGCTCTGTACAGACATTGAGGTCAAAGCCATCCACCTACCCACCCACTGATCCTGGTGTAGGGACCAAGATTTGGAGGATGTTGCCAGGAAAGGCTGATGGAAGAGGAGTCTTTAGGCTGGCCTCATCTAAAGGGACGAGGAGGAAGGACTGTCAGTGTAAGTGACAGCATCTGCCGAGGCATAGACTTTTCACACTGCATGCAGTATTCTGGGAACTTCAAGTAGGAGGGTTTGGTTGGGGCAGAACCAACAGGACATATTACTTCTATTTAAAAATCTCCTAGGGAATGACTTCAAAGTCCTATTTTCTTGTAGGTGCTGAAGAAGACTCTAGCCTGTTGCTCTATTGTTCTCTGAGCGCAGAGCTTGGTGGAACCCTTTCTTGGCCCGTAGCCATTAGGATATTTCTCAGGGAAAGCCCTTGGACCAATAAGTCTGTTTTTTCTTTTCTTTGGAAACTATGGTACTCTTTGTGAAAACAAAGAAATTTGGATTCTGTTCAGGAAAAATGTAACCTACAAACAAATAGCCTTGGAAAATCTGGGCCTCACCCTCAGTGCCTGGGTCAGGCGCAGGGAGAGCCCCACCCTCTGCTGCTTTCTAGCTGGAAACCACCTCCTTTCCCTCTTCTGTATGTTGTCTCTGGCTGCCCAAAGGGCAATGCCTCCTTTCCTGCCTCTCCCTTCTCTCTGCTTGGGGCCCAAGTCTTTGCAAGGGCTCTTGCCTCTCTGGAATGTTCCTCCCCTCCCTTTCTGCAAGCCCTCAATTGTTCCTGAAGACTCCACTCCAACATCTCCCCCTCGGTTCTGATTGCCCCAGATGGCTAGTTGCTCCTCTACTGTGTTGCTCTGGATAATTTAAAATTTATATATTCTTCTCCCCCTTTTTTCAGATAATGATGTTGATCTTATTTTTTAAAAACTGTAGTAAAAATAATGGTTGCTGACTTAAACTCTTGTTATGCACCGGGCAACATGGTACCTAATGTTACTCACCGCAGAAGCAATGTGCTTAGGACAGAAACTGGCACATAAATTCTCAATAAATGAGACTTATTATCATCCTTATTATTTATCTTAATTCTTTTGGCACTTGTGGCAAATACAATTTGTTATGCACATTGTAATAATCAGGTTACTCTTCTATGAGCTCCTTAAGTGTAGGGACTGTGTCTTCTTCATGTGCATCTCCAAGCATGTGGATACACAAAGGATGTGTGGTGATTGAATATCTGGCTATTGAAACTGATGACTGAGTGCAGAGATTTATATCATAAGCACCTAAATCAGTTTAGAGTAAATGTAGCCTAGAAAAATTAGGGTGGAGATTCAGAAACTTTGGGCTAAATTCTGTTCCAACTATCTACTAGCTTTTAGATTTTGGGTAAATTAGCAAATGTCTGCTGAACCCCAAGCCAGCCCTTATTTTGAAAAATGGGGATAATATTCCTTAATTTACTTTCTTCACAGATCTTCCTTGAACATCAAGAGAGCTCACACATGGGAGAGTTTTGTGAATTGTAAAGTATTTTACACATGTGAGACATTATTGTTAGAATAATTTTGGACCCCATTGCCTTCACCACCATACTTAGGAGATCATAAGCCCAAGGTAGCTCTAGCTGGACAAGTATCAATATGACATTTTTGGTTTTTGCAGTGTCTGAAAATGCAATCCCTTGATGCTCAGGATACCACTATTTCTTCTCTTCAAAGGTGCATCCAAGAAATTAGCCTCAACTTTTTAAAAGGTTTTTAAAGGCCCTAGATTTTACCATGTGACTACTTTAAAAATCTATGATCTAAATTTCATTGTTACATTCCCTTTCAAGAAATGTTCTGCAAGAATTATAATCAAACGATGCTGCTATTTATTGGTGCTAGACACTAGGGAGTATAAGGAGAGATTAAAAAAAAAGCACAAGAAATGGTCTTACTCTCAAGGAGCTTACAGTCTCATTTGGGAGTCAAGATTGAGTCCTAGACTCAGCAAAGTATATGATCTGAGTGCAGGTAGTTTGTGAAAGTTTTAAGAAGACATTGGGCTGTATGTTAAGTGTAAAGAAAGGTTAATGATTAGACTGCAATCCTGGGAACGTAATTCATAAGCTAAGTTCAGGGCCACTGATTAGTGTTGCTAACACTGTCCCTTTCCTCAGCAGGATTGTTGATTTTTTTAGTTCTCGGTAGATTTGGAGGGATATATGAGAACATTTTAGAAATGTATTCCATTGACAAATGTCTGAATCCAAAGATCTGCTAAAATTTTGTGGCTGATACTTTCATGATGAGAAAATAAAAACTCCCTACTTAAAAAAAATTCAATCATGATGTCCACGTCTAAAAGATGCCACAGATAAAGCTGTTTGCAAAATATCGTAATACCCTAGCTTCAACATAGTGATGACAATGCCATGTCCTCCTGGATCAGGGAGGCCATTGCATACTGCTGAGTATAATAGTAATAATAACTCAAAGATGAAACCTTTAAAAAATACATAATTGTAAGTAACTTTGGAGCATCTGGGTGGCTCAGTTGGTTAAGTGGCTGCCTTCAGCTCAGGTCATGATCCCAGGGTCCTGGGATCAAGCCTCATATTGGGCTCCTGGCCCGGCAGGGAGCCGCTTCTCGAGACCTCTCCCTCTGCTTGCTGCTCTGCTTGTACTCTCTCTGTATCTCTGTCAAATAAGTAAATAAAATATTATTAAAAATTGTAAGTA